>PVJL010010563.1:0-48425 GCA_004026885.1 Lyroderma lyra | reverse complement strand
TGTGGGGTGTGTGTTGTATGTGGGGTGTGGGGTGTGTGTTGTATGTGGGGTGTGGGGTGTGTGTTGTATGTGGGGTGTGTGTGTGTTGTATGTGGTGTATGTGCATGTGTTGTACTCGTGTGTGTGTGCATGTGTGTGTGTGTGTTGTATGTGGTGTGTGTTGTATGTGGTGTGTATGTGTGTTATATGTGTGTGTTGTATGTTTGTTGTACGTGGGTTATATGTGTGTTGTATGTGGTGTGTATGTGTGTTATATGTGTGTTGTATGTTTGTTGTATGTGGTATGTGTGTTATGTGTGTGTTGTATGTGGTGTGTATGTGTGTTGTATGTTTGTTGTATGTGGTATGTGTGTTATGTGTGTGTTGTATGTCGTGTGTGTGTTGTATGTATGTGTGCGTGTTGTGTGTGTGTTGTGTGTGGTATGTGTGTTATGTGTGTGTGTTGTATGTGGTGTGTGTGTTATATATGTGTGTTGTATGTGGTGTGTGTGTTGTGTGTATGTGTGTGTGTTGTGTGTATGTTGTGTGTCATATGTGTGTGTTATGTGTATGTGTGTTGTCTGTGGTGTGTGTATGTGTGTGTGTTGTGTGTGTGTGTTGTCTGTGGTGTGTGTGTGTGTATTATGTGTGTGTGTATTATGTGTGTGTGTGTTATATGTGGGGGGGCGTTGTATGTGGGGGAGGGTGTGTGTTGTCTGTGGGGTGTTCATGTGTGTAGCACCCACTGGAATGCTTCTCCACTGCCCTTGTGTCTTGCAGAAGATGCTGCTTCCTCCCACAAACCTCATCTCGCTTCCTGCCCCTTCTGAGGAAGACCTGGGAAACCCCGTCCCGGTCCCCCATGCCCTCCCCCTCCCTGCATCCCCCTCCCCCTTCCGCGGAGAAGCAGAAGGGGGCGGGGGAGACGGCAGCACGGGCAAGGACGCCGCTAACATCCCTCTTCAAACCCTCTTTGTCTGGAATTATCTCTGCTTCCTTCAGTTCCGATTCCTACCAAAGCACAGAAGGAAACTGGCCTGTCAGTAACCGCGATGGGACAATGACTTGAGATGAGGGGTCCCTCTGTGCTCCACAAGCAACACGGGCAGGTAGAATACGCCACCCACCCCCGGCCTTTGGCTCCAACAGTCCTGCGCCATCTCCAGGACTTGGATGGGCACTTTGGGTCCACTGCCATGAACAGCCAAGCCGCCTTCCCAGGACTCGACAGACCACTGACGGACGTCGCCCTCAGCAGAGCCCCGTGGTGCCCGTAAGTGACCGCACGTGGAAAAGGGGAACGTGGACCATTCTGGCTGCTGCAGACCACAGCCTCTCTGCACTTCTATCAAGATGGGAGCCCCACGCAAGGAGGAGGGCCGCCCTTGAGCTCGGCCGACCCTGAGGCACTTGCCCATGAACTCTATTCCTCTTCCTGCGCACTCGGCCTTCTGGACACGACGCCTTTCAGGGGGCGGGGGGATGCCACGAAACAGCGACCTGCCGGAATGATGTCTTTAAAAAGCCCAAGCTGGGAGGGGAATCAGCCATTGCATCACGTGCCTGTGGAGGTCCTTCCGAGGGGGGTTCACACTCCTCATGAAAATCTCGGGAGATTCGGTGTCCTCTGAAAGGTTCAGAATCCCTGATTAAGAAAGAATTTTAGAGACAAGCCGAAACCCTTTTTGCTTCCTCAGAAGACAGTGGGCGCACACGTGCCATCTCCCCGCAGGTAGGTCTGAGGCTAATTGCTCATTCAGGTGTGGCCCCGTCCATCTGACACCACGGCCGCTTTTTGATGTACCTGCAACTTCGGTGGTTTTACTACCCGTGCGAAGTGGCACTTGCTATTTATGGCCTCATTTTACAGATGCTGCTGGGGACCACATTGAACAATACAGATATCACAGAATTGTCTCTGGGTGTCACAAGCTGCCAAGCGTAGCTCAAACCAGGGCCTGATAACATAGTTAGCAAAACTCCATGCTGATGATTTTACACACGTTCCGGGCTTAATGAGACGGCGCTGAAATCGAAGCTCGTGTCACACCCCTTCTGCCAGTAGCTAGACCGGAATGTGACCTCCTGCTTGGTGACTTACCTCACAGTACATGCAACTGCAGTGCTTTACTACTGCAAACAAAGTTCAACATTTACCCCCACTGCATGGGGAGGTCCCCCAAATTAATGGAAGTTAGTCTCACCTGGCTGTTCATGTCTCATTCCTTGGGAATACACACGCACACACGTGCACACACACGTACTCACGCGCACGCGCACACCCCTAATCCTTGCTTTGTGCTGAGTCTGCTCTAAAAACAGCTAAATCGTCCTGAGTTTGCATGGAGCAGTCTGCCAGACGTCAGGGTTAATGTAGCACCAAGCAGGTACTCGGGGACCAGGCCGCCTGAGAAACCTTGACAAGCCACTTTACCTCTCTGTGCCTCAGTTTCCCTAGGCCACAGTGTCTAGTCACCTCAGAGGGGTGCTCCCTGATGACTAACGTGAACTAAAAGGGGTAGAGTCCTTAGGCCAGAAACTGACATCACAAGAACCTTAATGCCTCTAAAGTGGGCATAAAACTGGTACCTATGAGGCCGGGCTGCCGCCGTGGGGTCAGTACCCGGCAGCATTTCCAAGCAGGTGCACCCAGGGGAAATGCCACGCAGCCACTACAGCTCCCTCGCCCGGGGGCACCACGACAAGGACAGCGCTGACTGGCCTACCAGTCTGTGGACTTCGGTGCATTTTTTACTTTATTGCCAGGCCCGTGCATTGCACAGGGTGAGAAGGAGGGCAACAGAGGGCAAAGGGGAAGGAAAGAGGGAGAAAAGGAAATCGGCGGAGCGACACTGGCGGACCGGTGCGGAGGAGGAGCTCTTCCTCCTCTCCCCTCCCGCCGTCGGGAGAGGCCACCCTTCGGGCCGGTTTGAGCTGTCCGGCCACTGTAACTCAGCTTAATGAAGAGAAGGCTGACGCTCCGTGTGTTATTTCTGGCCAGCGATGCTCTGGCTTCAACTAATTACCGGGAGGCCCAGGGGGCTCGTTCACTCCCTTTTAAATAAAACTGCAGCACTTCGGCTCTCGGCGCGGAAGACGTTGGAAGTGTCTGGATTTAAGGACGGGCGGTTTCCTCGCCGGCAGTCGTGCCCAGGGGTGATAACAATGACGATGGGAGAGCAAATGCGATCCAGGTATCACCTGGGGTCCCGTCCCTCAAGGTCTAGGCAGGATGGTCCTCTCCTTAGGTTCTCACAAAGCTGTAACCCGGTGACCCCCAGGGCCGTGGCCCCATCCGAGGCTCGCCTGGGGAAGGCTCTGCCTCCACACTCACTTGGTTTGTTGTCAGAACTTCCTTCCTTGCAGTGGAAGGACTGAGGCCACGGTGTCTTGCCGGCTATCCGCCGGAGGCCGCCCACAATTTCCTTGTCTCGTGGGCCCCCCAATATGCCCACTCACTGCTTCAAAGCCAGCAAGAGAGAGGCTCCAGCATAACCACCCCTTTCTGTTACCTTTGCTGTCTTCTGCTGGTTAGAAACAACCCCCAGGTCCCACCCACACTCAGGGAAAGGAGATCGTGTGCTCCGGAACACCAGGGGGTGGGGATGGAACCCCCACGTGAACCAATCCTGTCCTGAAGGGTGGCAGTTTCCTGGGTCATATCCTTGCAATATTGATCCTCACAGACCTCAGGCATTTACACAAGGCCCACGACAAGTGTGAGGGCCCTGTGCTGAGGGCCCTGAGCGTCCCCGACACCAGGTCAAGGCAAACACCACAGAGGTATTTCTGAAAGTGAACTCGATTCGGCTGTCAGATCACTTCCCCCAAATCCATACCCACATTATGAAAGAGAAGATCAATGAACTATAAAATAATAATAATAATAATACATAGAAATTAAACAACAGAATTCAGACTACTTGATGATAGAAAAACAAATTGCGGGACCTTGTCTGGCCTTGAATGGTAACCCACCGACCACCCCTTCGGTCTCTCTTCCCCGTTATTTGTTCGTCTACGCCAACCCTTCCCTCTGCCACCCAGACCCTTGCTGGATACTCATGCTGGCTTTCAGACCAACAGGTCATAAAACTCAGAACCAAACTCCTGCAGTCACTCTAACAGTTGTCGTATGTGTCAGTCAGTCAGTGGTTGCAAGCAACAGAAGCGAATTCCGGCAAAGCTAAGCAACTAGGCAATAAGGGGGGAAGCGTCGTCACCAGCTCTGAGCAATGCAGCCGTGAGAGGGTTCGAAACAGCTGTCCTTGGCCCGGGGTTGGGGTGGGGGGTGGGGGGCAGGCAGTGAGGAGAGTTTCGCTTTTTGCTTGTTTTATATTGTATGGTATGGTTTTGTGTCCCCATTTAGTTCTCACTTTTGTGTTCATGCCACTTGATCGCGATCTGCGGTAATTAACCTATCCTTTGGATCTGGCTAAATTTTAATTAAACAATCCTCCAATGCTCAACAGGCTAAGTGTTTGTTTCTTCTGCAATTCTTATCACAAGGCAATTTTGTAGAACTGTATGGATTTTCTGAGGAATTGCTTCATCAATGTTTCCCTGCAGCTATACAGACACTGAGGCTGACTTGTATCGCTTGCTGTTGCTTTAAATTATTTTTTGGGTTTTTTTTTTCCCAATTCTTTCTGTTGGAACAGTTAATCCCTATGTAATTTCTTCACCTTCTGATTAACACTTAACAGGGGTGACGGTCAGTTCCATAACTAATAACATTGGCCTCGTTTGGTCCCACATTCATCTTGCCTTAATGATCAAACTTGTTCAGTGAAAAATGTTTTATTTCATTTTTCCTAGACACCAACTTTCTATATGCAACCTAGGATCTAAAACTCAATCTGTGCCCCTTTTCCTCTTACATCTTCACAGTAATAAAGATTTTACTGTCCGAACTTGGCTGACAAATTCACAAGCTCTTTATTACTGGCAACGATGGACCATGAGAAGCAGGAAAAACTCAGCTTGAATTTCATTCCCAGCTGGAATTTGCAAGGCTGGCATTTAGAAAAATTATCTCGTGACTTTATAAACCAAGAAAATGTGTAGTTAAAGTCAGAGAATTAATATAAAATGTCCCCCTTCATGTCCTTTGGAAACGGCTTTGGTAAAATCACTGCACAGTAAGGATTTGGCCAAGTCCCCACCAACCAAGTAAAATGTGTAGATAACGTGTCTGAGTCCCTCTCACTTCAATGACCCGGATAAAATTCAAGTGAGAGGAATCTGAGGGGCTGAGCTATTGTCCTCTGTGACGAGATTGTACTATGGTGTTCCTAAGAGGACACACTATAGGGGAAATTTGGTGCTTCTAGACCAGAGGTTTATCTATTCTACAGGAACCAGACATCTCGGAAATTGTAGATAACCAACAGCAAAGCAAAATAACTCTTGTCGGTAGACATAAATTCTATGGAAGGTCCGCTGCCACCCCTCCCCCATCACAGAAGCTGGGCGGGCCTCCACTTGCACGTTCATTCCGACACGGCGGTGTTCCATTTGAATGTGTGCTTTCTAGACTTGTCCGTCACACCAAGGGTAAGAGCCACCAGGTTTCCTCATGGACTGAATGAAATAAGGTCTCTAACACATGCTCATTTTATGTCGAAGAGTCATGGTTTACAAGGTTTTTTAATGATCTTTTAACAACATTTGATCACTATACACTCCCCAATTGTGGTGCAATAAAGTGACAGAAGAAAGTACTTCCCTGAAATGTTGTCAAATAATATTGTGAAATACCACTGTGATGTAGAGCCAGGAAGTCTTACCATCAAGTACTACTGTGAAGCAATATGATAAAGTAGGACCATGAAGCATTATGGTGACCTAGTACTGTGGTACAGTACTGTAAAGCAGTACTGTGAAGCAGTACCAAGAAATAGTGCCTCAAGGTACTACTCTGAAGTCGCACCATGAAGTAGTACTAGGAAGTAGTATAGTGATGGAGTACCGGGAAGTCAAGACCAGATTTGGGAGTCACGTGGTTTGTGGTAATTCCGGATTTGTTCTTGCTACCCGGGTTCATTGTTGGGTGGATTATTTAAATACTCCTGGTTTCATTACTTCATATGCAAAATGTGGATAATAATAATAATACCTACCTATGGGTTGTATTTTGAAATAATGCAAATCACTACATATTTTGAGTAGTCAGTATTTTTTATTGTTTGTAATATTAATTATCCCTATACATGCTTTAAATTGTGATGCATTGTTTAGACATAATCTCATTAAACTCATGCATTCCGATTGGATCTCTTAGACATCTAACTTAGGGCATCCATCCCTTCAAAATAATAATAATAAATAAATCCAGAGGAGAGATTTTGTTTTGTGCATGTGTTGTCATAAAGACATGAATTTGTTGGTCATTTTGTTGACCTACGTAGAAATTATGCCCTATATAAACTTTCAGAGTCAGACCAAGTTGTCTACATCTTGTTTCTGAGAAAGTAACAAGAATCTAAATGTGCTCGTATTTTGTCAGCAAATTCAGATGTGACCAGAATCTTTGCAGGAGAGAAAAACACAGAGGCTCTTCCAGTGACACATGCTCAGTTCCCCCAGGACTAACACTTTCGGATGATGCAAAATAACCGACATCAAAAATAAAAAATAAAAAGAAGCTCCTAAAATTCGCCCCCATGGTGTTGGCAATATGTCTGCAGAGCCTCAAGGTTGTCCCTGCCCTCTGAAGCTGACAATACACTTTCAGGAAAAGCCCCCCAGAAAGTCATCAGATGCATGGACTTAGGTAGGTACAAGGACAGCGACCTCAGGGCAGTTTCTGAGCAAACACTTAGAGGCAATCGTGATACCTGACAAAAATGAACAACAATGGAATATTCCATTCCTGATGATGGAATATTATTCAGCTACTATAAGGCGTTTTTTTTTTTTTTCAAGAACTCATAATACTATGGAAACGTTCACAATATAACATTAAATTTAAGAAGACAAACTATAAAATGCCACGCATACTATTCTGTAGCCTTCGCAGGGGCACACACCCTGGGCACATGCACACACGTGTGCTAATGCAGAGTGAGAACGGAGGAGACAGTTCGGGGTATTTACAACGCTCACCTCTTGGCGGTAAGCCTGGGGATGACGTTCCCATTTTCCTTGAAGTGACTGTGAAGTTCCAAGTTCTCAACGCCGAGCACGTGCTAATATTACAGTCAGGCAAAAACAGTAACAAGCTGCTATCAATAATCATACTTCGAGAGGGAAGACATTTCCACTGACAGCTGGGAGTGTCAGCCAAAAAGAGCAAGGTGGAGGTGGTCCCTGTCACTGTGGGGTCACTGGTGCCATCACCGTGAGACCCAGAGACGCCGCCTCCGTGAGCCACGTCATCAAGGAGAGTTCACATTTTGACTTTCTGTGCCCTGGGACGGATTTCAGGCAGGAGATTGGAATCAGGGAAAAGATGGTTTGGACACATTCCTTTCTTTGAATAGCCAGTACCCTACACTGCTCCCACTGCGACCTTTCTGCTTTTCAGCCTCCAGCAAACTGTGAAGAGCCCCCCTCCTCAGGAAGACGCCCGGGTGGAAACGGTCCCCCTGCAGCCGCAAAAGCGAGGTGCGACCTGGCGTGCCGATTGAGCTTTGCTCCTGATTTCTGACAAGCCCAATGTTGACAATGTTTAGGAGTCTGTGTGCTTTTTTCTTTTCCCTCTCTCTCTCACCATTACCAACAATCCATTATCAGATAACTAAAGTTTGCATATTTTAAGAGATGAACACAGTAAATTTGAATAAAATTTCTTTACTGCTCAAATGTACAACTTGATTATACACAAAGTAATTTTAATTAAGAAAATATATTTTTTCTGTGGTAAAAAGAAATCATTTGGAAATAGACCATTTCCTACACCCATCACCAGTAGCAAATGGAGCTAATTTTAAATCTGTGTGTCCTTTTAGAAAGCTGTTATTTTATGGACAGAAATGCAAATGCCCTTGTCGTTGATGACTGTGATTAAGACTCCCCCCCCCCAGCTTTCAGGGAAATGGTGCTTTTCCCCCTCGTCCCACAAAGTGGCTCTCCTAACGTGACACACCTGATTGAACCTGAAGTTCTCGGCATTGGGCGGGATCCCGTCACTCTGGTTGGCTTCCTCATCTCCTCGTCCGGTTAAAGCGAAGAGTTGATTAAGAGAAGTTGTGACTGGCATGCCTTTTGCTGGCCAACTGCAATTTCCTCCCCTTGTAAACTCTATTTAGTGTTCCAAAAGCGGTCCAGAGGCAGATTGTAGGTGCCAGGATTTTTCTCTGACCTTTAAGTCAAATTTAGAATTTCACAGGGTAGTATGGCTTCAAGCAAAACCTGTCAGCTTAATAAAGTGGAAGTTCTCTTCAGTTAATCTGCAGTAAGTTTCTACCATTCACAAAGAAAGGTGAGCTTCACTTACGGTCCTAAAGTTCTGAACAAGGGCTTGAGTTTTGGGGGGTGAAATGAAAACAAGTGTGTTAAATGTAAGCACACCTCCAAATAATGAAAGAACGAGGATGAGGTGGCATAAATACAATGAGGGGAAGAGAGGCATACAGAGAAAGAAAAAACGATGGAAGAGACAGAAGACAGAATTATAAAGAGGCAAGATCATGACGTGAGTGAAGGGGAAAAGAAAGGACACACACACCCACAGACACACACATGCACCCCCCTCATCTTTGTCTAGCTCTACCCAGGAGCACAAAAACATTGAAATTGTTAGATCTCCCGCCGGTGACATGAAACTCAGTTTGGGGCATGTAGAGTGACATGGCCCTCTGTTCCCCACTGAGTTTCCTCGTGTGTGTGTGTGTGTGTGTGTGTGTGTGTGTGTGTTGCTCACAGCACAAGGTGACCAGATGGCTTACTGCACTTCCCAAATTAGTGCCCAGCGTTTGCTAAGCAGTCTGAGGGCTGCGGAGAGACTCTAGTGTCACCAGAAGTCCTGGTGAGCCCCTCCCGTAGAGGGCAGTGTACTTCCGGGAGCACAGCCTTCCCTAACGTCCAAGTTTGCCTAATTCCATTTTACCAAACTGATTCTCCCCTAAAACGTGTCACAGCAAAATGTTTTCTTCAAACTGAAGCATTCTGCCACACTGAGGACAACGTTCTAGATCAAGTCGTCGTTGCCTAGCCAGCAGTGATTTCGAAATGCATGCAAATCACGTCTTGGAATCTCCTCTCTTCCATCTTTGATCCGAGCTACAGAGAACTCCACTGGGTGCCAAGGACGAGCTGGATGTCACAGAGCGCTGGGCAACTCTACAGGCGCCACCATGTGCCACCTTTGCAGCAGGAGGTTCCGTTTTGCAGGCCAAGTTCAGGCCTGAAGACAGGAACTGACTTGCCCAGACTCACGCAGGTCATTACGTGGCTCGACTCCAGCAAGTTGCATCCTCTTCGTCACCAATGTATGGCATCTCATTTATGATACCGATTTATAACACTTTGATCAACTATCTGAATATTCTCATTTGAAAATGTCTGTAGTGGATACACAAGGGAAATGAGAAATGAAGGAAATGAGCTAAAATTTTTTTTTTTAATTGTTCATCCAAAACAGAAAAACAATGTAATACATTTCCACTGAATGACTGGGCACCAGCCTCGGACTGCTGCCTTACAAAGAGGACATAGCTGGGGTGCACCACACGTGCGCTTCGGGGAAAAGAGCAAGACTTCTATGTTGCTTAAGACGGGACTTTTAATCAAGCACAGATGAGTTCATGAAGGAAAATGAACTAAGCAACATGGCAGCGAGACGCGCACAGTGCTGGCCAGTGACGGGCAGAAGGCGATCACTCGGTATACAGCCCTGTCCGTCTGTCCGCATTTCCCGTGGCCCCATCTCTCCATGACCTTGAGGTGGCCAAGTAACCGCTTGTCCTGATATTGTTGGTTATGCATCTGTCCAGTGGCAATTACCACTCTAGCCTCTGTTTGTCCTCCCTGCAGAGGACAGCTCAGAAGTGAAAATCCTGATCTGAAAACTCCTTTGGGAAATCATCCTCAAGGCCGCCTCCTCTCCCCGTCTACACCAGCACCCTGTTAGCAAAACCGTCGTCATCGCCCACTCGCGAGCCGCCACTTCCTGGCTGGTGTGGGTGACGCCGTTCTCGTCCCCCCTCCCCTGCTCTGCTCAACACACCGACCGGGCCAGCTGCTTACACATGCCGGGGTTGGGCTCCCCCGGTTAGAACGCACCGGCAGCCTCCTACCGTCGTTCCAAAAGGAGTCAGATGCCTAACGTAAGTCACACGTTGGCGTGGCCCCGGCCTCAACCCTCTGACCGCATCTGCTCCCCTCTCAGGGGCCTTCTGGGTTTCTGTCCTCCCCAGATCTTCCTACAGGCCTTCGTCTCAGGCCGGGAGATGCTCTTCACCACCCTTCCCACCCTGACTAACCGCTCATCGCTCCCCAAGGCTTTGATTTTCACATGGGAGGCTTAAAAACCAACCCCGATAAGGAAATACTCGTATAATCTCAGGCTTTCTACTACTAACCCAACATTTAACTTTCCGCTGCGCTGAGCAAATCAAACTCAGTCACTTTCATTTAATCAACCTCAACTCCTGGGCCATCAATATCTTTATGCAAATGAGAGGATCTCAACCTTGGCTGCAACCACTTAGGCGAGATTATTAAAAAAGTTCTAGCCCCAAAGATTCTGACCCACTTGGTCTAAGGCAGTGTCCAGACACTTTTTAGTCTGTCCGAGGGTCCCAGGTGAATCTATTGTGCAACCAATCCTGACATCCACCCATCCTTAGGGACAAAGCCAAGAAGAAACTGAGTGGTGACACACATTTTTCTATCATGGATGCCATCAGGCTGAATTATTTAATAAGGTGGGTAGTCAGCACACATGGGGTATAGACATATATGTGCGCTATGGCTGCACAGTCCTGCATCGGGTCTGCACGTAATTATATACTGTGGCCTGCAGGGTGAACTTAGAGTGGATGAGGGGCTGCAGTACTGACCAAAGCAGGAACATCGGAGCCTTGGCATACACTTCTGCAAATGCACAAACACTGTAATTACAATATTTATGATTAGCAAGGTTGATGAAAGAGCTCCGCTAAAAGGTAGCAGAGTGTGTGGGCGAACCAAGCAGGTCCGGCAAGTAAGAAAAGGCTCACATGTGACCCAGGAGGACACCCGGGAGACCTCCGTGCACCGCGGGGGCAACTGCAGGATTCTACATCCCAGTCACCTGGACAGAGGGCGCTAAGTGAAGTAATGTCTTTTGTGAAAGGGTTCATTTGTTTTTTTATATTGAAAACTATGCTTTTAAAGGCAGAAAAATTAGGGAAAAAATTGGCAAAAACATGTGAATACCTACTTTAGTTAATTCCCTTCTCGGTGTAAATGCACGCCTTATGAATTTGGGTGAAACACAGTACATAAAGTTTTATACTCATTTTAAAAATTGAACTATTATCATGGCATCTTTCTATATCATATTTTTGAGAAACACACTTCTGTTGTATATATAGTATCTATTCTGTAAATCTGCAATTGCGTTTAACCACGCCGATCTTGTACGTTGACGTAACCTCCATGTTTCATTTTGGAAGACTATACAGAACAGAACATGAGTATGTTGGTGGGTGTCTGCGTGTGTGGAGAATGACTGGGTTTGGGGAAACTAGTAATTCCGGTGCTATTTTCTGTAAACATCATCTCGATGCACCTGCAAACCCCAGACCCACCTGCCACACCCCTCCACGTGCTTTGACTCATTAGGTCTGAAGGGGGGACACGTGATACGCATTTTGGGGGGGAGCGCCACGGGCATTTCTTACAAGGATGATTCACAGCTTCTACTTGAGAAACTGGTATCAGCCTTTTTAAAATTCTCATGCACATCGGCCAACGGTCTGTCAGAAAGATCATTTTTACTTCATAAGTACTGTGTGATTTTTTTTTTAATTTTGGTGCTGGTTTGATAATAAATGTTATGTGTGGCTACTAAGAACATCTTTGATTGCTAGTGAAGAGCAGGTTTTTATGTATTTTCTGGTCATTATGTACTTTTTTGGGTAAATTTCTATTTATTTTTATAACCTTTGTTCATTTTTTCATTAAGATTTCATTCTCTTCAGTCATCTGTAAGAATTAGTTCTATACTAATTTACTCCTTGGCTAAAAGTACATTTCCCAGGTTATTGTCTGCTTTCATTTTACAGTGTTTATTTCTTGTCCGACAGAAGTTCGGGGCGGTTAGGCCTGTACTCGGGTGTCTTTGGCTAAGCAGTTATCAAATCTTCCTCCTGGTTTTTCTATGGCACTGTTTTCAGGTTTTTCTGTTGTTGTTCTTATTTATTTGTTTTGTTTTTTTACTCCAACTCTTTAAACCATCTGGAATTTATTTACTATATGACATAAGGAAATAAACTCATGTTTTTGCTAATCGAGTATCCTGTTTATTATTTCTTGCTATTATACGGAGCAGCCTCCTCCAGCTATTGCATCCTGTCATTCTCTCACGTGAGATGAGACGGGGAGGAGTTGTATACTACTAAGTCTTTTATTACACTTTTCCTGATCAGCACTGTTGGAGGTAGATCTTGACCTGATTTAGTACCATGTCCCTTTAAGATGCATTAAAATACATTTTTAATTTAAAAACAGCAGCACATTTTTCTTAGGGAAAAAAAAAAGGCCTTCTTCCCAAATATATTCATTTTTAGAGGTTGCCACTTGGAACTTATTTGCATAATCTTCAAATACTGACAAAATGTCTCATGCTTATGCTGCAACTGTTACCAGGGTATTTCAGGATTTTTATCACTAATAATTGTACAGTAGGGTTTCCTAGCAGGATAGAAATACGAATGCATACTCTCAGTAGGGATCAGGGAAGTATTCTGAATCAGCAACTGTTGCCTTTCCCCTTTTCAGTATTGTTTGGAACCTGAAGGCCACCCCACCACTAAAATTGGACCAGTCTGGAGTAGATTTCCCAAAAAAGGCAGGACAGAAAAGAGCCCAACACGAACGCAGTCCGGAAAACCCTGTCTTTTGATTGAAAGAACTGAGCACTAGAAGTTTCTTTTTCTTTCTCTTGCTCTTTTTCTTTAATTTCAAAGGTTTAGTTATATTTCAAAGAAGAGTTTATAATAGATAATAAAATTGTCCCCCCCCCCCACACACACACACACAGCATGGAAATGACAGCCCCTTCTGGGCTGTGGTGAGCTGGAATTTAGAGGTGGAGAGAAAAAGAGACTTGAGCAGCCAAGGTGGGGATCCCACCTCTCATTCACGCCCCACAGCCTTGGGAGGAAGACGCAGGAGTCAGAGAAGTCACACAGAACAGAGGAGCGTGGGAGCGCCCAGGGAGCCGGGCCTACGCCCCCTGCCCTCACCCCGTGGGCGCAGAGGGCAGGGCTGCAGCGGGAGGGTGAGCAGGGAAGGCCGCCAGTCTGAGCGCAGTCTCAGGGGGCCCGGTGGGACAAGCGTGGCCACACTTTTCCTGCAAAGGGTCAACTAGGAAACAGTGGAGATGCTGGTCTCTGTTGCGGCTCGACTCTGCCCTCATAACAGGAAGGCAGACAGGGACAACATGTCAACAGATGGTGATGTTCTAGTAATACTCTTTGTGGACACAGAAACTTGAATGTCCTATCATTTGTGTGTGTGCGTGTGTGTGTGTCATAAATATTCTTCTTCTTTTGATTCTTTTTCAACCATTAAAAAATATAAACATCATTCTTAACTCACAGGCCAGATGAAAACTATGGCTAGTGGGCCATGGTTTCTCAACACGGGCTACAGACCCCAGCATGGCAGAACAGAACACCTGGAAGCTTCTATTACCCAAGGATGGGTAAAGAAATGGATGAGGGAGTGGGTGAACTAGAAGATGACTTTCAGTTCTGACAAGTGGATACTTGTAAGGGTATAGCACTGACTGTTCAAGCAGAAAACCAAGAAAGAACTACAGACATCAGTGGTGACCCAGTGGTGACAAGCCAAGAATTGGAAGCTTGTTGGGGTGAAGAGAGAGTCCTGACAAGGACACATGCCCCTCCCCAGAGAGTCACGCCCCCTCCCACACACACCCCAGACCTCAGATCACCCCAGAGAGCAGGTAAGAATCTTATGAGTTGTTTAATTTGGAAAATTTAAGTTTTCTGCTATCAAAAGAAATAAGGGCTTGATAGCTGAATAAGTATCATTCATGAAGAAATAAAGAAAGCTGCATGTTTCAACACCTGAGTTACTGGATATGGGAAAGTTCCTATCTGCCACAGAGACTTTCAGTGTGATGCTTAACATTGTTTTTATACCTTCAAGTGAAAATAAAATTTTAAAAAAGAATGGCACTTAAAAGAACACAGAGAGAAAAATTGTCCCCGATTGGAAAAGGCCCCTTTGTCACATATTGAATACCTGGGTCTATCTCGCTGATTTATTCTCTTGTCCCTTGATTTACACATCCCTTCCTGGTTCAGAATCGCACTGTGTAGACTGCGATGACTCCATACGCACTTAAAGAATTGCTAACGGATCCCTGGTGGTGTGCTGGCTGGGCTTCGGTGCTCTCAATGCCACAGCCTGGGTTCGATTCCCAGCCAGGGAACCACCCCCCACCCCCACCCCCCAAAAAACAAACTGGTAACAAAGTCTCAATTATGCTTCTTAAAATTCTCATCAAGCTTCTGCATCATTTATGCTTTCAAATGAGCATCAGATTCTACTTTGGCAACTACAGGGTTGATTTTGATTTAGATGATTTTAAAGCTACACATTAATTTGGGAAGACTTCACTCACCTCTTTAGAATAATAAAATTCACCATTCAGAAATGTGGTTTGCTTTATCATAGATAAGTATTCCATAGAGTCTTTCATTTTCTTTATTTTAAAAGTACTCATTTCTTTTAGAATTTTGGGGGGATGGGGACATCACTAATGCAAATTTTATTACATATTACTGTTATATATAAAGATATTGATTTATATATAATTTCTTTATATATAATCCTTTTTCTTAATTCTTCTAGTAGATATTTAGCTAATTCTCTGGAGTTCTCCTGTTGGACCAACTTTCTGTCTATAAACAATAATAATTTGTCTAATTTTTATAGTTGTACTACAAGATAAAAGTATGTATTTCACTGAAAAGAAGGCAAATGACCCTTAAAGATATGGGGAATAAAATAATGTCAACTTTGCTCATGACAATGAGCTCATATGTCATGCTCCCATCCACACCCGCCTCTCAGATGGGTGAAAATTCAGAAGTTGGACGACACACCCAGTGGCAAAGCCACGGGAAGGAGGCAGTTTCCAACACTGATGCTGAAATTACAGAACGACTCAACCTCTGCAGAGAGGGACGCGACACCTTCCAGCAAGGGGACGTACACGTGTGCCCTTTCACCCGGAAATCCCACGCCGTGGAAGCCATCTCAGGTGCCTCACGAGACTATGGACAGGATACACGTCCATGCATATGCATACGTATTTTGTCCTCCACAACCACTATGGAAAATGTCCCCATGAGCAGGGGGAGAGGGAGAGAAACACGTCAGCTTCTCCCCTCTGCCCTCCCGTCCCCCGCGAGCGCCTCTCAAACGACTGGGTTTGAGGAGAAGCTGGGAGGAAACCATCTGAGAGCGACAGGGGGTACCTGCACGGTGGCCATGGCAACGGCACCAGCTACCTCTCCATCAAGAGCCCATCTCTGGCTCACAGATCGCTCTCATAGATTTCCCTTTTTTGCCAGTTCAGCCCGACATCAATAAGATGTTCATTGTAGTAAATCTGTCTCCCCTGCTCACGTTCTACCATAATGGGAGATTTTTAAAGATATCCTCTGCACTATTATTAGATGCTGAAATCATCTTTCCTTTTTTCCTTTTACGGGTAAAAGTTTTGCTAACACCTTAGTGACAAGCAGTTGCTAGTTGGTAACAAAACTGTGCTGTAGTCATTCACTCATTCAGTCGGCAGACACTTAGGTTACACCTGCTCCACACCAGGCACACTGTCCCAGTTCTGTGAAATAATGAGGAACGAAAGCCAGTCCCTGACTCCGTCCACATGATTTGGAGCTACACACACACACACACACACACACACACACACACACTTTAGAAATGAATCATGCATTATCTCCTTACTTAGCAACTGGATATGCAATATTCATTAGCATAGAGGCATTCCGGTTGTTACAGGCGGAAATGGATGTGAGCTTGTACGTCTGTGTATGTACGCGTACGTGTATGCCCTTGCATGAGCAACTCTGCAGTAAAAGGTGCAGATCACGTTGCTTACAGCAACACATCTGTTTTATCTTCTCAACATCTTTTTATCCCTTCATAAAGTTCTTGAGGGTTTTTTTTTAATATTCAACTTTATTAAGGGGTTGTAGCTGAATTTCAAGAGTCTAGAGTTGGCTTATCAAACATGAGCTCTTACAGAACAAAAACAGTGTTGCATTTGGGTGTGCCACACTGAGAAACTACAAAGCCGAAGCCACACCAGCAAACAAGACCAGGTTCGTTCTCTCAGGGACTTCCTCCTGCCGACGGCCTCTGGCCTCTCCAGAACGGGGAGCATTTCAAACTCCAGGTTATAAAGGTAGGACCAAAGTGATCGCTCCAGGCCCCAGGGAATTCTAGGTGAAAAAAAGGCACAGGCCCTCCATGTGTCTGTCGTTTTGTCTTTGGTTTGCTTTTATCTCACTAACAAGTCCCTGGAGAAAGGAAAAATGATCAGGTAAGAGGCTTGGAGGAGTGAGAAAAGCAAAGCAAAAAAAACCAGAAAAACCAAACCAACAACAACATTAAAGTCCATATTTAGACCCTTATTTCAAGCCATTTTTATCTTTGGCCATTACAGTAAATGTGTTGCTGATGTCTAAAGGGCCTTCAAACCTTCAGCTAAAATGCGCCAGAACCCAGAACTCAGCTCAAAGGAAATTCATCGACTCCTCATTGAAAGGGTAGGGGCATGTTAACGTCAGGTTTAATCAAGACCCATTACATTTACACTGAGGTCAGTTTATTTCCTGACCAAGATACATACACGCACACAAACCCCCTCGTTTCTCATTCTTAGGAACCTGAATTGTATGAAAGTTTTGCCAGTAAGAGTGTGTGACCTACTTTGAAATTCAATTACATACTTTTTTATTCTCTCACAAGGTCTGTAGATTTTTGGCTCTATTCAGGTGAAACGCAATAAACTTATCCTTCAATTGTAAAACACAGGTAAAAATACACACAGCATTTTTAGATACTATACAAAATATCACATTAAAAGTAAAATTACTTTATGGTGCTATTTGCATAAAGTCTTGACAAGTATTCAACAGTCCATATGTAATTGTATCTTCAAAAACCATCCATACATACTAACAAAAATGTGAAATCTTTTGTTGTTTAATAGAGAGATCACCAGAGTATAATTTTATTCTTTGGTTATTTATCAGGATTGAGGGAAAGAGGACAATGAGGTAGAAATATTTTAATATGCATGACCTTCGTCATAAAAAAGCAGAGTAACATGCTCCCTGAATAAAAATAAGTAATTTCACCCTGGCCCTGTGTTTTAATAGGAACTAACTGGCCTGTTCTCCTGTCAGTTAACGAAAGAATCAGATACTATTGCAGATTGGGAAATGGACAATTACCAGCTGTACCTGGGAACAGAGAAGATTTGCTCACCTCTAAATGGTGAGCTGGCAGTCCCTCATTTGAGAAGCTTGTTTCAAATGTTCAGAAGTGGGGGAGCAATGAAGAACTAAGTTATTATTGTCAAAGAAGGAAAACAATCTTTCCTCTACCCTTCTAGGTTCTTCTGGCCGGTCTAATAATTAAATCAACATAAGACATATTAACAGGAGAAAATCAAATTTAATTACGTACGTATGTACGTACAGGAGCCTATGTAGACACGTAAGGGTCCAATACAGTCAGGCAACTGAGGTTTCTACGTCTTCCTGAGCTGAGGAAAAGGGAGTAGGGATCTTGACCTCAAAGGGAAGGAAAGCAGTTCACAGGGAGATGGAAAGAGCCAATGTTTGGTAAACAAATGTTTGGCCCGCCATGCAGAGACAATGGGGCACAGAGAGGACTTTGATATCCAAGCCCCGCCTGCTTCCCCAGCCCCCACATGGAGCTCACAGTCTGCATAGTTAACCTGGTAATAGGTCTCTTCCTGCTACAGGCCCTCAATCCAAATTCTTTTCTGCAGTGTAGGGACAGGTAAAAAGAGAAACTTCCTGAATCTTCCGTTTCTTAAAAATAATCAGCCTAAAATAATCCTTATGACAAAGAGACATATTTTGGGGTGGCAAATTTTGCTTCCCTACACTGTGTTAAGGGTATTATTATTGTTATTGTAAGTTTTACTTCTGCAGATGTTAAAGACAAATGCCAGAGGCATGGGAAAATCCTGTCTCAGCTCAAGGGACTCTTTCTCCTTCCTTTCACCACAAGAATATTTTCTGTCAAAATCTCGGTGCAACAGAGAAGTTAGAAAGTTTAAAACTCGGCAACTCTGGGATGAAGCAGAACGACTGGACTCCAAGGAGCAGACCAGTTGTCTTCCTGGATGGTGTCCGGTCAGAGTTGGATAATGAATGTGATAAAGATTTTATCAGCCATGCTAAATAAATTATGAGACAAAGCACAGTGGATTGTAAATCAATCATTAACAATTGTCATGTCAACGGTAAAACATCCTGTTTGAGGTCACAGAGATCAGTGTAGATAAACAGGGGTTCAAGCCTCCATCCTATGTTACTTTGGGCAAGTTATTTTACCTCTCCATTAGCAATCCTCTTAAAGGGTTATAGAAATTACATGAGCTAATGCACTTAAAACGCTTGTCATAGAGCCTGATAGTTGCTCAAAAAATGTATTAAGTGAATGTTTGGTCTTATCATAATAATTTCTGAGTTGGAAATATATCCATGACATTGCTGTTTGGTTTGTTTTTTTAATCACTTTGGAGAAAACATCAACGAGGATCTCACTTGCACGCATCTCCTGCAGGGTTCTCTCCACGTGCACACAAGCATGGAAGGAAGTTTGGAAAATGAAGACTATTTTCATTTCTATGCCGTGAAATTGTAGTGCTTATTCTCTGCTTTGTATTTTTTCAACCTGTCATCTTACAGAAACTATTAAGTTGTATGTAAAATCAATATTCACTGGACAAGGTTTCGACATTTCTCCCAATATTCTGTAGATAAGGCTGAACTCTTACTGGAGAAAGAGATTAGGAAGCAAAGGACTCCAGGAAAACTTCCTCTTGGGAGACCCCTTCCCAAGATAAAGGTACAAGGGGATGGTTTCCCGGACCATCGGGGCACGGAGAAAATCATCTTAGCATTCCAGTCTTGTCACACGACTGTTTTCAAGAGTGTCTTGGAGACCTCTGAATAGAGAGAAGTTTGTTCCCCATGTCAAAGGACCTCTTAGAGAACCTTTGCTACTAGATAGCTGGGGAACTTTAAAGAAGAAAAATGAGGGGACATCAGTTTCCCCTCTGGGTTCTTGTGAAACCACACCCTGTCACTAACCAACTCTCTCACCAACGGTCACATGCGATGAAAATCGGTTACAGTGGAAATATCCACAGCCTCAACCAGGCGCCCCGGGGAACCATCAGCAGCGTCACGTTCATGTACACAAAGTAATTCATTGTTATTCATAAGATAAGGAAACACTCTCAGTTGGTCTCCTTCAGCTTTGAACTCCGGAAGCTTCCTTGGGATAGACTCAGGACGGCTCTAGGGAAAAGACTGACCAAGAAGGACTGGCATTTCCTGGGCTGTGACAGTGAGGGAGCTGACCCCTATTCAGGGCTTCATGTCCCTTTACTCTGTGTCAATGACCTTCACGAGCAAAGGCTGGGTTGATGGGTCAGTCACAGGGGCAAGACCATCCCCAGGTGACCCGTATAATATTCAGCTTCCATGCCCCAAGGTCGCACCATGGAGAACAAGAGAAAAACAGAAACACCAGCTTTTCATAAACCATATACACACACGTGTACACGTGTGCAGAGTGCCTCTAACGGAACACACAAAACCCAGAAACAGATGGAGCTTGGAAAACGAGAGGCTCAGGGGCGAGGACCGGGTTGTGCAATATGGAGCTCGTACGTTACAATTACACTTTCAGTTCTCGAGTTGCACTGACCACACTCCAAGTGACTCACGCGACACGCGGTCGCTACGACGTTTCCTGCACTGCGGAAAGTTCTATCGAACGGAGCTGGGCGAGAGGCTGCAAGGATCTCCTTTGACCTTTCAAATTCTATGCTACGCACATGTATGACTTATTCAACATTAAAATGACTGACGTTTAGAAATTGTTTACGTAATCATTTTAACTGTGTGTGTAATCTGTACTGGAAGGGTCAAAGGACGCTGCCCTTTTCACGAGGCTACTGGGATGGCGAAGTCGCAGGCACGTCTGTGGACGGCCAAATTCTTATTACAGGTTGTTCTCCCTAGAAGAAACACGGCAATTAAAAACTAATCTAAGCTATGTTTTCATCATCATCACGAAGTACAAAGCCCCGGTTTTGTTAAGAGCTAATAATAAACGGCTCTTTCAAAATGGTTTTCACTTGCAGGTACAGATGGAGGGTGTGACAAGACAAGTGTCAGATGGTTCACAGCCAGCCTCCAAGCCCAGCTGTGCACAGCGGGGCGGCCGCGGGGACGCTGGCAGCCCTGTGACGCCTGGTCCCCTCCCTCCCGTTGTCCGTGTTACGCAGAGAAGTGGGAAGTCGGGTGAGGGACGGTGTTGACGTTTTGGTCTTTGTCAGCACTCAGAGGAGCCCAAAATAGGAAGCTGGAGAACTTGGCTTTTATCCTGTTTATTCTGGGGGAGCAATAACACACTGACCTGCCCCCATCCTCTCTGCCAGCTCTGACCCCCCCCTTCCCGACTCTATGGCTGGCACAGGTGTCCCCGTGTCCCTCCGAGTCAGGAGAGGAGGACCTGCCCCCGGGGATTCACACCTGCTTTCTCGGCCTGGAGGCAGATCTCTGAGGCAGGTGGTTGTGGGTGGGATGGGGAGTCATCGGGGGGCTTTCAGAGACAGGACGCGGCTGAATCCACAGGGCAAGAGGCTTACTCTGCCGGCCGCTGGGATTGGACGACGGAAGGAGCCAAGGCAGAAACGGGGGGCCAGGCAGGAGGCTGTCCTTACAACCAGGTGGGAGGTGACCGGGGCTTGGACCAGCGCAGTGGCAAGTGCTAGGCCTCTAGGGCTGTTTTGCAAAGATCATTCTGGCTGTGAGGCTCACAAGGATTGTAAAGAGGGGGGCAAGTAAAGGAACAGCGAGACGGTCGGGAAATTACTGCATAATTTAGGCAAGAAATGAAGGTGGTTGGGACCTCCGGTGGGGGGGCGGGGGCGCTGGTGCTGGAATCTGTTTTCAAGGTAAGAACAGAATTTTCTGACGTCTGAGAAGAATGAAAGTCGTCCAAGGAGGGCGAGCACCCACAGGGCTGTCTCTCCTCCCTCACTTCCTGCAACCCGAAACCCCAGGCAGCCTAAATAGTCTCCCTGAGAGACTCATTTTCAAGATCCATTTGAACAATTTACTAGATTATTTGTAACAGGGAAAGGGAAGGCTTGGATAATTAAAATCCAGTCAGTCCTCAAATGATACCTACACCGTTATCTTCCACCTCCTCTGTCATCGGGCCTGTGGACTCTGTGGGAGCAGTGGCACGGGGCTGGGGGACACCGTGGACAGCTGCAAGAGGCACAGGTTCTGCGGACCCGACCTTCCAGCCTGGGTTCCTGGACGCCGCAGGCGACACCGGTTTGTGGGAACCCTTTTCGGTATTTCAAAATCCTTTCCGCAACTTTCCACAGAAGGAGAATGCTGCACGGGCGATGGTACAGTAACTGTCTGGTTTTAGTGACTTTAGAGCCACCCTGTGCGGTCCAAATTCTGCAGTAAGCAGTTAATGAAAATGGGGAAGAAATGCAATCTGTGGGAAGATCCTCTTTAAAGCCATGGGGACCACAAGGACAATAATGCAGAGGGTTAGGTCTCTGGGGCTCAGGTGGTGAGCTCCACCCTCCCGACCTCTTCTTTCAGGTGGAGAAGTCACACAGCCCATCTCCGATCCAGCACAGCGGGCCACTGCGGCTTGCCTGACGGGCATGCATTCTCCCCTCTTCCCGTCGTGACTCTAACGTGCCGGGAACCACTTGTCTCCAGCCCTCAGGGCACAGAGTCCAGGCTGACGTGAGTCTTCGCAGCCACCGCCTCCCAGAGTGGACACATGACGCAGCCATGACGAGTGGCTCAGGGACGAGCACGTGACCCCCTCGGGGATGAGTGTGAGGCCTCAGCTGGAAGACCAAGGACAGAAGCACCCTTTGCGCCTCTAGGTTTATGGAGAAATTAGGGTGTGGGCCTGGAGCTCTTGGTGCCATCCCGTCGCCATAGGGGGAGCCTGCTTAAAAATGGAGTCAGCACAGAGGTGCACAGAAAAGACAGTGAAAAACGTTTGCGTCCTGAGCCTTTGGTCAGTCACCAACATCTGAAAGAGGGCTGACGACACTAAGAATTAAATGACCAGTTGTTGCTTCTAGTTCTTTAATTTACTTGAAATGGAGTCCTGGCAGTCACATAAAAACTGATTTACTACCAAGGCTGTTGCGAGAAACAATAACTAAGAAAGGTCTCCGAGAGTCGTCTGAAGTGCATAAGCACACTTCACAAAAACAAAGGTGGTCTTGGAAGTCACTATTGTCTCCTGTTGTCCCTGCCCACCAACCAATGAAGGCGGGTAGTGAAATCATTGAGTGGTCGGCATCAGCAAGGCAAGGTCTGTAAATAATTGAGACTTGTTGACTGTAAATAATTATTTTGCTATTAAACCTTTCGAGTAGACTATGTTTTGTGCATGTGCCTCTGTACACTATAATCAGCCCCAAAGAAACTCTAGTTATACGTGTGTGTTCGTTTCTCCTCCATTAAACTTGAATAAGATACAAGTCATCATGACCTCTCATCCATTATAGGAGTGCACGAGCCTTTCAACATTTGCATATGAATAGCTAAAAGGGATTTATGATTCTGTCTTTGAACATAAGACGTTTTTGTTACATAAATCACACTACTATTTCTAAGCCCGTCGGGCTTTCTCGGGTGCCTCTGTGTCCAGATGTGCATGAGGAGCCCCTGTGTCCCAGAGAGAAGGTGTTAGTGAGGCACACGCAGGTTGGGTTTTTTGAAGTGCTGTCCTCTTCAAGTGGGGATCGCTGACACCGTGCGAGCAGGCAGAGATCCCCAGATGGTGACAGCAGCCTTGCTGAGTTCAGTGTGACTTGGTTCCTTAAACACTGTATCCCAGGCCAAGGACCTCCAACTGTGGAGACTGAGTACAAATTAAACACAAACCACAATCATGCTTCCAGAACACCATGGAAGATGAGGTAACTCAAGAGAGCTAGAGTGAAATAATATACAAACATAAATAGTTAACGATTACGACCCTCCCCCATTGTAAATGTCAGGATTCCAGCGTCGTCGTGTGGCTCTCCGAAGCCCAGATATTCGGCCACCTCATTATATATTGTAAACTACCCAAACTCTGAGACCCGACACTGAAATAATCCTCTCCATAATCATCTGCTTTTACCCTTTCCTGTTCACTCACATCTATTGATACTGTTCTTTAAACACATCTCAACAAGAACCCATCCAGTCACTGTTATATGCAAGAGATAAGGAAACTTATATTAATTGAATAACTTAATGTGGAGTAGCTAATGTGACCCAAGTATACAGTAAATGCTTAATAAGTGGTCATTTATCCAAGCATCACTCTGGTCACCTAAGTAACAGAATGCACAAACTTATAGAATACACAAAGCTAAGAACTCTGGCTAAATATATCCCTAAGTACTGGACATATTGGCCAAACTAACGGGAGAAAGTTTATTACAAATACATAAATGTAAATTCCTTGCATAGTTTTCAGAAATCAAGTGTAGCATCATAAGACCCAGAGACCCGGTCTGATTCACGAGAAGAAAACCTACGCATCCCCATGAGCCAATGGGGAAGACAGGGAACGTGACTGAAAACAAAGAGGAAGCACTCAATGCCTGCCTTCCGCTACCTCTGTGGGTCTCAGCATCACAAAAGCAGTAAGCCATTAGCCATCAAAGCAAATGAAGTTTTATTCACTGTGTACAAGCTACCTTTACTACAACCGGAGGTTCATTCATGCAACTACAGAAAAATCTAAAACACAGAAGCAAGTGTGGTGGCTCATCTGGCCCGGTGTAGGAAAGGGTACAGTTTCTTGAAAACAGAGCGGTAAGAGATAGACCCCAATGTCATGCACGCGCACACACACACACACACTCACACATACACACATACACACACACAACGGAAATGTGAAGAGCATGTTGCTTCTAGATTATGTAAGACAGTGTTTCTGGGCAGCAACTATTTCTATCCAATCTGAGGAAACAATACTTCTACGTGCGAGACCCGCATAGGGTTACAGAAGTGGGTTTACCCTGCTCAACATTATCATGAACAACCTGCGTGACCATATAATCATCATCTAAACAGCGTGCTTTGGTCTAAGACAAATGACAAAATGTCAGTGGACACCAAGACTCTCCTGGGCAGACAATTCATGCAATAATAGAAGATATAGTTTAATCCCCTTGGGTGGGTCACCATAACTTCTACTCTTCAAGTACGTGGCTGAGAAACACGACCCCTTGGCAAACACTGCCGTAAACGTTGTTGCAGGCAAGAATTACCGACGGACGCTCAAGTCAGTAGGCGACAGGACAGGAGGCCCATAGGAACAGGAACCAGAGCAGAGCCTGTGGGAAGGGGGACGAGAGCGACTGCTCAGGGGAACACGTTTCTTTTAAGAGTGGTGAAACGTTCTGGAATTAGATAGAACGATGATTGCACAATCTTGAATACACTACTACTACTAATAAAAAAACACTGAACCGTACTTGTTAAAGGGTGAATTTTGTGGCATATGGATTATATCTCAATAAAAATAATAATAAATGATAATTATTATCGAACAAAAGAATGATAAGGAGCAGGATATCTATGTGGACTCAAAGCACCTTGCCATGCGGTTATTGATGGCAAAGGAAAATCAGTTATAACAATGGAGAAACCTGCAGGAACTGCCTTAACTAAGTAATCAAAGTTAATTTCACCAGGAATGGGACTAATTGACACCAAACGCCGCCTGATTCAAAGTGCTGGAGACGCAAGGTCACCCCTGTGGGAGAGGGACTCAGGAGAAGACATGGCAAGTGCATAGAACGTGTCACCCTGAACTGGGTCTCGGATCACAAAGAAATGATGTTTCTGGGACAACGTGTAAAACTTTAACAGGATTTGTAGATTATATCGTAATGTTCATTTTTTTTTTCACCATTTTACTGAGTTTATGAAAGATGTAAACATTTGGGAAATTGGATGAAAGGTCTACGGTAATTCTTTGTACTATTTTTGCGAATAGTTTTCTGTCTAAAATAATTTCAAAATAAATAATTTTTAAAAAGAACAGTAATTTAAATTGTAGAACCAAATTCAACTGTAAGAACTATTAATTAACATGGTTCAGTTCTAGGAAATCACAGACACATTATCTAACATCTTTTAAGTAGTCAGATTCTGGGCAATTAAATTGTGTTGTGATTATTTGAAGTGTGAGGGTCTATTATGAGATCAGGTGACTTCCCTATTTACTTAGATATGTGTTCTTAAACACATTTCTTAATCTCCGGGTGCCCCAGTTTCCTTGTGTGCAAATTTGGAATAAGCGTAAGACCTAGCTCCTAGTGTTGTTTGGAGGATAATTTAGATAATCTACCTAAAGGGCTTAGCACAGTGCCAGGCCAATGCTAAGAGCTTGTAACTGTTAGCTACTCTTACTATAATATATTGGTTAGTGAATACACCCAGCCCTATGCTAGGCACACAGAATAATGGAACCAAACAAACAAAAAAATCCACACAGCTTCCTCTAAAACAACACACAAAGCCAGTAACCTACAGAGGCCATCCTAGAACCGAGTGGAAGTGATAGGTAGTGGAGGGCAGCCTATCAGACTGTGGCTTCTTTTCTGGAGGACTGTGACCGTCACTGCAAGTCAGGGGGACGCTGATCTCACCAAGAAGAGGCGTTCAGTGAAGAGCTGTTGAACACAGCTGTGGGTGGGCTGACAGCTGGAGACGACCTTGCAAAGACGAAGCTTACAGTCACTGAAAATACTCGAGCTAAGTGCCCGCGGGTTTACAAAGTGGGAATCCCCGTGGTGGGCGGAAGGGTGGCCGACCAGACCCCTGGAGGTCGGCGTCTTAGTGCGCCGGCTGCTGTAAGGGAACAGCACAGACAGCGACCTGTCTCTCACCGTGCTGGGGGCTGGAGCCCAGGATCGGGGGACCCGCGCGGCCCGGGCTCACAGCCAGTGCCTCCAGCTGTGTCCCCGCGCGGAGAGCGGAACGCGGGCGTCCTGCGGGCTCTTCTCCAGCACAACGCTGACCGCATTCCTGAGGGCTCCGCCCCCGTGACCCCGCCCCTTCCGCAGGCCCCGCCTCCAACGACCATGACGTCGGCCGTAGCTATTGCAGCACTTGAACCTAGGGGTAGGGCCAACGCAGACAGACGTGCCCGCGGACGCAGATGTGCCCGCGGACGCAGACGTGCCCGCGGACGCAGACGTGCCCGCGGACGCAGACGTGCCCGCGGACGCAGACGTGCCCGCGGACGCAGACGTGAGCGCGTCGCTCCGCTCCCCCTCCCTGTCAGCCCCTTCCACCTGCCTTCACAGCTTCCTCCACGCGTGTCGGCAGGATGGTTCTGTCTCTGAGCCGGAAAACGGGTTAAATGTTTATCGGGACCATCAACCGAAACCAAAGCGTGTGGCCAGCGCTGAGGCCCGTAGCCTTCTCGCCACCTTCATCGAGAGAGCATCCTGGTCTCTTCCAAGTGACTTCGGGCTCTGTGGGTGCCGAGCACGTGACTGTGCTCCCCGCCAGCTCGGCAGGGCCTGCGCCTGCGCGGTGCCTCCCTCCGGCCCACCCTCGCGTTTGCCAACTAAACCTCGGAGCTGGGAAGACGCACGCACATCAAAAGCTCCGCCCCGAGGTTTGGGCGCCAGACCCGGCCCGGGGCGCGCTTATCCGTTGCAGGCAAGACCACCAGCTCCACACAGAGCCTCTGTGAGTGGCGGCTGGCACGCTCCTTGGACGCGTTTTGGGGTGTCTCCAAACCACACAGCCACCAAGAGTTACCGAAGGCACTGTGGGGGCTCTCCATAGCCACCGGAAGGAGGGGACACAGTTCACATACCCCAAACAGTTCAGGTTCCCCTCACTTGACCTTCCCCTCGGGCTCCCCAGCACCGAGCAGCAGCAGGTGACTCCTGTACGCTGGCATCTTCCCCAGGATGGCACGCGCAATGATCAGTCCTGAAAATACATGCACTTCAAAGGCCTCCTCCTTGGCAGCATCAGCAGCAGAAGCTGGAACTGGGTGTTAGGGGCATTTGCTCCTGCAGGCCCTGACTCAGAGGAGCCTGCGCAGAGGACAGGCTGTAAGGAAATTACACCCCCGGCCCATACCGCAAAGAGGGATGATGGCGTGGGCAGAGGAAGCCATTTCAAGTGCTCTTTGCAGCTTTAGGGGTCAAGGAGCTGGTGGGCCTGCAAATAGTGGAGATTTTCCAGTTGCCATTTTGGCGTGTGATTTCTCCATCAACACTCACCTTCCAGGGATCCGGAAGGCGGGAGCAGCTCGGGCACTGCCGCCTGTGCTGGGCTATTCATTTATGCCGGGCGGTCTGCCTGCACCGTACTGGGGCACTTGTGTTTTAGTGGACATGTTTTTTCTTCTATTTTATCTTTAGTTAATATGGGTTAGTGGTTGTCTATGTGAACCAGGTAGCCTCCTTTAATGGCCAAGGGGGACACACTGGGAAGCATAAAGTTATTCCTGGGCAGCTGGGAGGACAGGGAAATACACGTGTAATCATAAATACACATCCATGGACTACCCAGCCATCATGCTGATGACGCGGAAAGCGCTATTGCCAGGTGCTGTGTACACACCGTCTCTCTAAACCTGCAGCAGCGCTGCAAGGTGCACGTTAGTAATCTCAAACAATAGGTGAGGAAGCTGGGGTTCAGAGGTATTGTTAGGCAACCCACCCAAGGTGACACTGAGGGTATGCTGAGAATGTAGGTGATCTGATTCCCTCACGAAGGAGCAAATGCTCCCTGGATTAATACAGTAAAATGAGGACCCTAAATAGTAGGACCAAAGAGCCGTGAAGCTTCTGAAGACCGAAGAGACCATTTCAGCCCTTAGACCTGAGAGGTTTGCTGTTCAACTTCATCCCCAGCCTCTTAACTCCCTTTCTGAATGTCACAGGCTTCGCCACCTGGGTGGCAATTCACATTTCCTTTTCAAACATCCAAACTCCTATTTCCCACAGTTAGCCTGTGAGCCTCAGCTAAAAATCCACCAGTCCTCATGAAGGGAACTCTACCTCGGGGAACGTGACAGGGACAGTGCTGGACTGTGTTATCTTTTAAATAAACCCATGTCCTAGCTCTCCTAAAAGTAAGTGCTTATGTACATACTTAGCATATATATGTATATGTTGAAATTGTATTTGTGTATACAGACATACATTCGTATAGACATACTCTACACGTGCATAGACAAATTCTACACATGTGCATGCGTGCACGCGTGCGCGCGCGCACACACACACACACAAAACCAACAACGTCAACCTGGTGACATTGCTTACCTCTAGGACAGTGTGAGAGGGGAAGAGAGGAGGACAGGGTGGTGAAGAGCAGAGAGGTAAGGAGATGGTTTTGCATTTTACTCTGAACACAAATCTTCCTTTCTTACAGCAAATATTCCTACATTTCAAAGTCACCTTTAATAAAGTAGAATAGTTAGTGGTAATCAGTAGTGTAGAGAATGAGGATTTGTTCAGAGGAATTTGATGGACCGTGCTGCCAATTTTGTGAATCTAAGTACCGCAGTTGTCCAAGAGCTTCTCACCAGTACAGGAGGCTGTTGGTGTCCCAACAAAGCCCGTCACCAGCCACAAGTCCCCCGTGCAGAGGCCGAGAGTGTCGGCTGGGAGCTCACAGCTGCTCCCTCCCCAGAGAATTGCTCTCTTCCCAAAGGGCACCTCCTGCCTTCCTAGGGAGATCGTACCCATGCCCCACGCCCCACTCCCCAGAGGGGTAGATGCTGGTAGTAGACCAGCCGTGGCCAGTGCCCAACTACCTGGGTGTTGTTGGTCCCCTACTCCCACAGGACTAACTCTGTGATGCCCTAGGGCTCCCAGGGCATCGAGCTGAGTCTCCAGCTGAGGACACTTTCTGCCTAAATCGACCACAAGTCCTGTCCTGACTTCTTCGTTCCCTTCTCTTGGGAACTTATTTCTACAGGAATCCTTGTCTCAAAATCTGCTTCTGAGGAATACCACCCAGGATGCTCCCACTGCCCCCCACCAAATGGGGCTACAGGTGGCCTGAGACTTTCTCAGGTGGATTCAGTGAACTTCCAATGAACAAATAACTCCACACGTGTTTGAACTTCTCCAGAACATACAGAAGGGAAAAGAAACCACACATCTGAGATCATTGTGTGTCACGCCTGATACCAGTGAACCAACCTCCAACAAAGCACAAGGAAACTACCAACAAATCTGACAAATAAATATTAATGCAAATGTTTAAATTAAAATATAAACACTAAAATATTAGCATATTAAAAGAATGATTTGCCATGACCAAATCAGGTTCATAGCCTGTTGACATAATTTACCCTATTAGGTGGTCACTGGCCTCAAACTCTATGATGTTCCAAAGATTATAAAAAGATACTTGATTATATTTGACATTTATTGGTTATTTTAGTAATAGTGGAACACCTTACTAATGATTTTTGTATAAATATATATAATGCAGATATAAATTAAAAAGTTATTACAGAAAGTATAAAGAATAGACTTCATTTTAAAGCAAGAAAAAGGGTTTTTAAATACCAGCAAATAAATTTAATAAGAAATATATGGGATCTTTAAAAACCTATAAAACTTAACTACTAGACTATAGTATTATAAATAGAAAGATATTTGCCACTCTTATCTAAGATAGCTTAATCTTCTTTTTAAAAAGTCAAATCTCCTTAAATTAAAGTATGAATGTAACATGATCTCTATAAAAATCCCAGAAGTGAATTTCGTTCCCAGGTTGGCATCTTTTTAGGAAGGAAGGAAGTTAATCAAGGTCTCATGGAAACATAATGATACAGAAATAACCAGAAAAACCCTGAAAAGGCAGAGTAAGTCGGTGGTGGGATTAGCCTTGAAAGATAAAATATTATAAAGTTAGAGTAACTTAATGAGATAATGGAGGCAAATTGCTTAGCAAAATGCCTGACACAACAATGGAGAGAAGGATTAATGGAACAAAACTGAATGAAAACACAAATACAAATGAAGATTTAATTTCCGATAAAGTTTGCATTTTAAATCAGTGGGGGAAAGGTGTGTTATTCAATGAGTGGATTTGGGACACCTGTGAAGTCTTTTAAATATAAAATAAAATGAAATTATATGCCAACAAATTGAAAAATTAAATCTTGATATCATTTCTTTCATCAAAAATTATATCAAATGGGCCAGTGATATAAACAGTAAGAAACAAAACCATAAAATCAATAGATGAAAACACTGAACCTTTTTTAAAATGTTATTTTATAAGGACGATCTTTCTCTTGAAATAGGGACAATATTCCTAAGAAGTGGGTTAGAGAGCTGACTCTTTAAATGTTTTTTGCTTTCATTATCAAAAGATTGAGTGAACGTATTTAAAATCCACATGACAAAATACCGCCCAGAAGAACACACACACATATACACACACAATGTAAGAGACCATCGTCCCAATTTATAACAGTGAGAAAAAACTTTAACGTGTTGTTTATAGGAGGGAGAATGTGACTTATGAACCTACGCAAGGCCGGACAACTGATTCTGGGAACTCGTCCTAGAAAAAGCGCTACCCACCTCACTGCTGAATATCACTACGGTCACCTTCCCAGGACTCCCCTTGGGAGGTTACGCACTGACACCAGCCATTTTGGAACTCTTTTTCTGGAATGGCCATCAGAACTGTCATCGTGCCCAAAATCTGACCATTAAGTTTGTGAACTTGCCACCATTGCTTACATTGGCAGCACTTCACAATCAAGTCACCAAGGTTATGACACCTTACCGAGTTTTTGTTCGGTGCTGTCAAGATCAGAGCACGGTCGCAAGGATCCAGAAAACCATCAAGATATGTTAAGGGAAAGCAATGCAGGTGAGAATGGGACCCTCCAGTTTGTGAAAAGTCTATAGCTTTCATGCAATGGCCTGTATATGATACAGAAGAAATGGTCATTGTCTCTAGGGAGGGAACTGAGGGACTGGTTTCCTGGGGAAACAGAGAAAAAGTCATTTCCCTTACGTTGTTTTTGTACTGTTGATGTTTGTTTTTTTTACCATATGTGTTTATTATAATTTTTAACTATACAAAGATATTTTTAAAAGACAATTAATAATGATTTGAAAGTCAGGGCGACAGTGACCTGATATCCCGGCCAGGACAGCCGGTTGTCAAAATGGTGACATCTACCCACACCAGCTGACAAAGAGCCATCGCACTGAACCCCTGTCAGCCTGGCCATGCTGGTCCCTCCTCAGGGACCACCCCTCCGCTAAACACCTCATGATTCAGCAACTGTATGTGCTTAGCAGAGCTCATCATGTCCTCGAATTTCTCTTTACGTGTCATTGAAACATCAGGAACACATGTCCCACCTGGCCTTGGGTTTGTTGCAGTATGAAGGGAGGCAACACATCTAAAGGCACCGCAAAATATAAAGCTCTAAGCCAACAAAAGATAATTACCATCATTTTTTTTTTGCACTAAGAGCCTGTGGGCAATGACAATTTGAAGTATTTGTTCTTAGAACAATCATTTTCTCCCATCCAGACTCAAAACATCACCTTTCATTCATACCTCTATTATAGCAGGAATAATGCCATTGTCTAGTTTGTTGAATGTGTCCATTTCTTTTGCTGTCCAGAATTCCTTGAGGACACAAAACATGGCCCTTTATTTACTTCTACTCAGGACCCGATTTAAAGGCTGATGTGGACTCAGTCCATGTTTGATGAATAAACAAACAGGAGCAAAGGAACACAATGAGAGAGATCTACAAATTGCAATGTGCTTGATGGGTTGAGTCACCACTCCATTTCGGTTATCTCCTGAGTAACTCCGTGACTTATAACAGTTTATAACAGCAGTCCCAGGATAAACTGGGATCAAAGAAACAGTGCTTGAATCTATCAATGGAGCACTAGTCCTTTTTTAAATTATTATTATTTGACAAGTATTTAAGGAGTGGCTACAGGAATTATGGTAGGCACTTGCGATACGAAATGAGCAAAGCAGACACAGCCCCTTCTGTCTTGGAACACGTCACCTAATGAGTGCCTCGGACATTAACGAAAACTATCACACAAATGAAGGCTTTTTTTTTTTTTTTAATGAAGGTAAGTAGAGTGAAGAAAATGAACATGGCTCTGTGAGAGCATATGAAAGAGTCTGGTTGATTGGAGTGTGTCTGGGGGGATTTTCAAGGAAGTCTTTCTTGGGAAAGTAACACACAGGCTCAGGGCAAAAGAAAATGGGACAGTTAGCTAAATCAGTGACCTGAGCTCTGTCTACATGTCTACAGGAAGTTCATGCAAAGACCCTATGAAAAAATAAGCATGATGCCTTTAAAGACAAAGACAGTATAGCTATAGCACACGGAGAGAAGACACAGAGATGATGGATTGACTTAGAAAGGCACAGCCAGACTACATTTCCCAGCTTCCCTTGCAGGTGGGTGAGGCCACGTACTGAGGTCCAGTCAATGGACTGTGAAGTGAGGCAGACACACCTGACTCTAACAGAGCAGCTGTCCTTCCTCCAATTTTCTTGCCCTGGGAGGGTAGAGAGTGCTGTAGTAGGTAAAGATAATACAACCCTGATGCCCACTCATTCTGAAAAGACTAAAGATAAGGGTATTGAATGGTGGGGGGAATTCTGGGTATGAAGCCAACTCAAAGAAAAGGAGAGTCCAGGATGGAGAGAGGACAAATCTTGGCACCCTTAGTTGAGCACCTGGACCCAGCTTTGCCTGAAGCCATTCAGATATGTAATTTTCATTTACATCAACAAAGACATTTACTTTTTGCATTCAGCCAGTTTGAGCTGGTTTTCTGCTGTGAAATCAAAAGTGACATGACTAATCACTTTGTCTGGAAAGACTGTCACAGCTGCTGGGTATGTCACGCTCAGCATTTGTTTTTCTTTTGCCTCCTCTGCTTCCTTCATACAGATTTGATGCCAGTCCCCTTCACGATGGCTTTGTTTACTTGCCCCCACCAACCCGAGACACCCTCTGAGTTTCTCCTTCCTTATCTCTTTCACAGCCCAAATTCAATCCCAACCTCAAGAAACTATTTTGATCTGCTCTAACCATTTCACATGTCTACCAGACCACTTGTTGTTACACCATCTCATGCTGTTCACTTGCAAGCTCATCTGTCCCCAATTTCTGTGCCCTGTGACCTCACAGGCTCCTGGACTCTGGAAATCCCGTCATCAGTCCCCAGGGCTTTAACACCTTGGTTGGCTCAAGCCGTCAGCCTCTCCCACTTGGAATACTGATGGCACCGCCTGACTGCATTATCCACACCCACACTGAGCCTTTAACCTGTTCTTCCCCTCAGCCGACAGACACCACGGCCGAAAATCCTTTTGTGCAATTTTGGGATGACTTCCCAACTTCTCCAAATGGCCTACAAGGCTCTACAGGGTGTCCCCCTGCCTTTACTACCTCCACCTGCCTTCTCTCTCTGCCCCAGTCACACTCAAGATTTCCAATCCCTGCTACCCACCGCTGTCCCCATCCCAGGACAGTGCATGCTGTCCCCTTGTCCCTTAACACTCGCTCCTCCTTTCTTTTCCGGATTAACTCTCACTCGTTCTTTAGACCTCAGCACAATCTCCATTCCCCTGGGAGCGCCTCTGTGACCCGGCTGATTAAATTACTCTTCCCCAATTAACATTATAAGCTCCCATGACTCCGTGGCCTTTCTTTCACTGCATTTATCAAATTTGTCACAATAGACATTAATATGCAGATACGAATGCCTATTTTGTCGCTGTCGCTGTCCTTCTTGAACACGAGCCCCGTGAGGTTGAGAACAATAGCCATCTTTTCTCACCAGTCTTTCCAGCTCTCAAGAGACGCAACATCCAAACGTACAGTAGGCACGTGACAAAAACTGGCTGAACAAATGGAAGACTCGCCTCATTGGGACACAAGAAACACTACTGGAAGGGTGGAAGGACAGACAGAAGGAAGGGCGGTGGATAGAAAGAAGGATGGATAAATGAAAGCATTAGTGAATGCACTTTTATCCTCCAACATTTGCCTCGAAGGCAGTAAAAGTAAACAAAGCTCTTAAGAAACAATGGCAGACGCTCTCAGAGAAATCACTGAGATTACGGTTGGAGCAGGACAACCCGTAGGACAATAGGAAGCTTGGGGACCATGGAAAACCCTGGAACGGCTGATTATTTGCCCTGCGAGTGGCAAACACCACACATGCAATTTCAAAGCCTCTCACCCCAGTTCTGTGACTGAGCTCCATGTTTACTTTTGGTCAAAATAAACCTGCCAGGCAGAGTCTATTTGTATAATCATAGAGGTTTCTGATGTAGATTTCTAAGGCACCGGAGTGATATTTTATTAATATGTTTCCTTCCTGTGAAAACTAGCAGAGGTTCACAGACTCAAGATATTTTAAAACTGTTGTGTCATGCATTGTCTCTCTGCCAAGGTAAGTTGAGCTACAGCAAAAATAAAGAAATCTCCACATTTAAAACAGATTTTACTCTTACCACTCTTAGCACCTACTGACAGATTTACATGTACTAAAACATGCATGGATAATAAAGATTTTGAGGTTTTCAAATAAGTTTTTTGGTGGCCCAGACAAAACGGAATGTGAGAAAGATGACAGAAAGCAAAGTTTAGCAGCTAAGGGCGGTGGCGGGCACTTCTGAGAGCCTTACACGCATCGCTACATCACGGAATCAGCACCACCACCCCAGAAACCAGATATTGCTTTCTCCAGTGAAGAGATAAGGACAGAAAGGCTTAGAAAGGTCCACAAGTCTGTTCAAGGGCATTCAATAACCAAGAGGCAGCCAAGGTGTGAACCCACATCTGCCTGGCTGAGTAAACCTCCCAACTTTTGCCCCTGTTGTTTTATTAGAAAACAATAAAAGTAAATAAAGCCTCTCAGCCTAAGAGAATCCCTGAGGGACCCCCATCCGCCCCATTTAGGAGTTTAGAGTTTTATAGTTTCTGTAGAAATAGTCACCAAAGTGGAGGAAACTAAGATTTGCTGTTTTCCTGGTGATAATAACCCCAAAATACAATTAAATCACTGTATTAAGGGACCCTCCTCCAAACTGTGGTACTCGCTTGCTCAGAGTGGATAAAATTAGATTCTATAAGCATCTGCTATTCTATAATTTGCCAGCTCTATGCTAACCACCAGAAATGATAATTGATAGATGATAGATAGATAGATAGATAGATAGATAGATAGATATCACATCTTTGCCTTTGAGAGACTCATGCATGATCTAGAAAATTCTGTTCCTAATGCAAGAGGAAGAACAACTTGGGGTTTATTGGAATATTATTTCCTTCGGGGTAATACGGAAGGTCATACAGAGCAAGCAGTCAAAAACTCACGTCCAGCACAGACACATGAGTATCAAGTCACAAATACACTCCAGTTTTTGTAGACTGAGGACTTCTTTATTTCCTATGTCCAGCGAATTGCTTTTTCTTTCAGGCTTCTGCATACAAAATGTGTGATACCTCACCAAAGAGAATATGCATGTGCCAAATAAACGTATGACAAGATACTCAACATCACATGTCTAGGAAATTGCAAACTAACACATGTGATACCTTTAAGCAGCTAGCAGAATGGCTAAAATCCCAAACACCGACAACACCAAGTGCTGACGGGGAGGAGAAGCAACAGGAACTCTCACTCGTGCTGATGGGAACATAAAATGTTAAAGCCAGCTTGCAGCTTCTCACAAAGCTAAACATAGTCCTAACATGTGATCCAGCAATTGTGCTCCTTGGTATTTACCCAGATGTGCTGAAAACTTATTTCTACACACACACACAAAAACCTGCACACAAATGCTTACTCCATTTTATTCATAATTGCCCAAACTCAGAAGCAGCCAAGATGTCCTTCAATAGGTAAATGCATATACAAACATTTGTGCATTCAGAGAAAAAAGGAAATGAGGTATCAAGTCACAAAAAGATATGGAGGAACCCTAAGTGCATATTGCTAAGAAAAGATGTCAGTCTAAGAAGGCTGCATCCTGTGTGATTGCAACTACGTGACATTCTGGAAAAGCAAAACTGTAGAGGGAGTAAACAGATCCCTGGTGGCCAGGGGGTGGGGAGGACAGAGGGAGAAAGAGACGAACAGGCAGAGCATAGAGAACTTTTAGGGCAATAAAATGATTCTGTGTGATACGTAATGCCAGATACATCACATTTTACATTTGTCAAAACCCATAGAATGTACAACACCAAGAGGGAACCCTCGTGTCCACAATGGACTTGAGTTAATAACAATGTATCAGTACTGTTCCATCACTTGTAACGTACCCGACTACTGCAAGATGTTGCCCCGCCCAGCCCGCTGTACCGGTTTTGCGGTCATGTCCGAACCTGCCGCTCTACCGCGGCACCTAATTCTCGGTACTGGGCCTCGTACCTCGTCTCCAAGTTCCATCTTATTCTAACCACTTGTTTGCATGGAACTAACATTTTTCTATATCATGTTGTTTTTTTCTCTTCAATGCTCAGGAGCCCAGGTATAGGGGACCATTAGGTTCAGGGCCTCAGGTCTGGTAGGGTTAATAATAGGGGAAGCCAAGACAGAGAGAGCGAGTATATGAAACTTATTTTGTTCTCAATTTTTTGTAAATTTAAATTTGCCTAAAAAAAGTATTATATTTTTTTCAAAAGAGTAATACTGGGAGATAGTCTGGTCCATCAGGCTACATCCTACCTAAAACAAAATATGCACCACTGTAGTAGCTCCAGGGCCCAGAACCATGCCTGACTCATAACAGGAGTTCAAAGACTTAGTGAATGGCATGTAAGTAAATAAATAAGTGGATAAATCCATCCAGTCATTTGGCATCAGTGTAGACTCACCATCCATTAATAAGAAATATCCAAGGATAGCTTATAAAATTACATAACAGACTTACCTCAAAGCAAAACATAGAGCCAAGCAAACAGAGTGATGAGTTTTAACTACATTTGAAAATGTATGCACACATAACTATCTACACCCAATTCTATTAAATTGTAATTATAGAGGTTATGTAGGAAATTGGAAATATGAGCAAATTTGAAATTCCTTCCCTCTTAGGCATGCTTTATAGCAATCCATCAAATATGGGATGCTTACATAGTACAAAAAGATGTTTGCAAGTTAACATGTCAGAAAACAACAAATATCGTATTAACTTGCAGAGGTAAACATCTTTATCTTTGTTGAGCATGTAGTATGCACCAACATGGGGACACAAAACTGACAAAGACCAGGCCCTCTGGAGAGGGGAAACACTGGCCAATGACAACGATGGCTCAGATTCGGGGAGATGAGAGGTTTCAGAATAAATTCTGGAAGATTCTGGAATGTGTCCATGTATGTCGCTGAGGGTTTGACTGACGGCAGCGAGGGAGTGTTTGAATTCCCCACTTGGATAGAAAGAACTCTTTTGGAAAGGATTCATTCCACCTAGGATCCCTTCTCCAGAAAAGTATCGTTACCCAACCTTTCTTCATTGTAATATCCTCAGCTCCTGAAAACTACTGACTCCTAAATAGAGGGGTTCGAAAGGGATTCCCGTTCATGGAGCACCTACTATGTGCCAGGCACTCTCCTGCACATGTCACGTGTACTTCTTTGATGGTGACACCCAATAAGGAACCTCTGAAAAGGGCTCGGATTGGACGATGTTCAGCAGAGTAACATTTTTAAAGTGAATCGGTCCAGTTCGAGCATGGTCTGTCTGTCAAATCAATAAATGGCATTCTCGTATTCAATATGTCTACATTTTTGTTAACATGTCCGCAGAGTTTCTCCTTTATGCTAGTTTTTTTTCCTCAAATGTAAAATTATTTATGAGAAAAATGCAAATACTACTACCAAAAAAATCCAAACAAAATTCATAACCAAGAAAATTGAGCTGACTTGAAAGCCCGCCATCCCAACACAAGTCCTATTAGCTTTTTGGTCACATCCTGTTGGCTGTTTTACTACAGATCTGTCGATAACCAACCATCTGTGTTCAGTTGGGCCCAAGGGATTTTCCTGGACCCGGACTTCAGGGCTAAGTCAAGGTCTGTCCCAGCCAAGCAGGGGCAGTCAGTCAGCCCGGACGTGCGTATGGGTTGCCATTACCGTCTCAGCACTGTCACAGTGGAAATGTTTCACTGTGTGGATTTGCCACAGTTCATCTAAATAGTCCATCATTCATGACAATTCAGATTGCTTCTGATCATAAGCCACTGTTTCTACTATCAACCACCTGTGACGAACATTCTAGCACATACATGTTTGCACATTGATAATTATCTGCTCAGGATGAATTTCGGGAAATGAAGCTGTGAAGTCAGAGACGCACATTTTACATTTTGGTCCACAGTACCAGAATGCTTTATTGAAACATTTTATTAACTCACACTGCTGACCAGCTGAACGTGAGCGTGGTTCCCCTCATCCTTGTCAAATCTGAGCTTTGCTAATCTTGCTACATCTTTTCCAATGTGACAGGCAATTCAATTCGAATTCTTAATTCATACATTATTTTGTGGACAAAGTCTTATTATTTTTCCATGAAAACAACCAAAAGCTTTATTATGAAAATAGAATTTCAGAATCAATTTTAAACAGCTTTATAGAGATGTAATTTATAGATCATGAAATGCATGTTTTCAGAGTACAAGTCAACGAATTTGGATAAACTAACAGAGTGTCAGCATCACCATCATCTAATTTTAGAACATTTCCATGACTCGGAAAGGAAACCTCATGCTCGTTAACAGCCGGTCCCCTTGCCACCCCAGCCCTGTGTGATCACGACCTCCCCGCCCCTGACTGCCGTCCCAGAATCCAAGTCGCTGACTGCAGTGTAGGCTGACTCACCACCCCGGTTGGCCCAGGGCGGAAGGATTTCCAGGGTACAGCACGTACTAAGACCGGGGCAGGCCCGGGGAAACTGCACGCATCGGTCACTCAGCCACCGTGTTTTCCATCAGCGGAGTCTTTCTGGTCTCCCTCCCCACCTCACGTTTCATTTGAGCCCTGCCCGTGGGAGTAACCTGATTTGGGGAGTCACGGCAAAGGCATCTCACCCAAGGAAATCCCTAGAAACTGAGGTCTAAGAGGCATTCTGATTTGAAGACAGTTCCACAATGACACACTCTGTCAGATGCCCCTTCTGAAGCTAAAACGGCTGGTGATCCCAGTTAAATCACCAGGACAAAATGATGACACTGGTTATTTGACATCCCTCACACATAATCCGTCCCATCCAGCCATAACGTTGAGAGGGGCTCAGGACCTCAACTCCACCAAGAAAGAAGACGAGGAGAGATGGATCCTGCAGGATTGTGGGAGAAATAACTGCACGCGTAAGACGTGCCCCAGACAGCCCTGCATCCTCTCCATCCATCCTTACCACCCCGCAAGAGGTGGGTACCATCCCTCCCACTTTATAAACGAGGAGACTCAAACCCAGAAAGATGAAGTCACTTGCCCAGGGCACACAGCTGGGGTCAGAGGCAGGATTCAAACCCAAGTCCCAGCCAAGACTGAAGCCTGGGTTAGTGCAGTTACCCCCAGGACTCCTGGGAGCGGGAGGGACGGAGAGACGTGTGTAACGCGGGACGTCAGCAGAAATGCACTCTCTAAACTCACACCCCTTCCCCAGCAAACACAGAAACACAGGAACACCGTGATGTTCCCCCTAAAGTACCTTCTCTCCAATTAAACATCAAGTTGAAAAGGGGAACGAGGAGGTCGATGGGGTACAAGCAGTAGGGAAGTCAATATAATTCGGAGGGAAATTGATTTAAAATTCGGCTAACGTTTGTTTGTGCTTGCAGATTTCACACAGCATACCCTGGGTCTTATTTACAGTTTTTATTAAATCTATACTTCGGTACTTTACACAGGGTATATAAATACAACTTTATGTAAATATTTCTCAGGGAGATCTGTAAAAGTGTCTCTTAGAATTGATATGACATTTCAAAATACAGTCAGTGTTTCATAATCAGCTGCGTTTCCTGGGCTCAATGTTAGAAGGCACCTCACATGCGGGTTTACTGGTTTTTAATTATCTCATTATCTATAGTTGTGTCTCTGATTTACCCGGACAGGAGGTGTGGGGAGTAGAAAATGTGAAGTAACTGAATAATTTCCATTTATCTTTGCCTGAAACTTCCCTCCTTCTCAGAATAATGGGGAGGGAGAGAGGGAACATCTCCACCTTGTTCTCGTGCCCCCAACGGCTCCTGCGCCCTCTGCGTGTCCATCTACAGTGAGACCCTGCTTGGCCAGAAAGTTGAAAGCTGCAGCCTATGTCAGGCCGTGCATGTTTAAACCCACGTGACCAAAACTAAATCCCTAATAGTCTGATACGTCAGACTTACGCTTCTACATCTCACTGGTCCCTACTACCACAGACACGGCGGTGCTGGGAGAGCCACTAGAACGCGGCCCACGCCCCTGGCGTCCACGTCTGGACGTGACGCTGCTGGCGGGGCCCCGCGCATTGCCCGGCCCTACGTCCTTGTCTTTCAAACGCTCTGTGACGCACGTGGACAAAACTGCAAACAGCGGAATTCTATTCCTTACGTCATCTCGCCTGTGGTGAGTTCACGCAGCAGCAACAGGAAAGGGTGACAGCCCACAACAGATGACCCGATCCGTGTTTGGGGATTTTTCTAGCAATGGCTTGGAGTGGAAGCAGAGACTTGGGAGACTTCTGGAGTAGCCCAGCCGGGAGGTAACGGTGATTCGGACCAGGAACTGGGTCGTGGGTTTGGAGCAGGGCACCTCAGCCCCTGGTACTGCTGACGTTTGGACCGGCGCTGTGCTGGTGTTGTTGCTGGGGGCTGTCCTGTGCACCGTCAGGGAAATTCAGCGTCTCTCCTGTCCCCCACTCCTGGGTGCCAGTAGCACCTCCCTCCAGTGTGACAACCAAAACTGCCTGCAGGCATGGCCCAACTGCCCAGGGCGAGGGCCTCTGAGCCCGAGGAAACTGAGGAGCGTGCTCAGGTGTCTGAGGCTGAACTAAGGGACTGCCTGTTCAACCCCATTTTTCCAAAAATAAACAAGTGTCATCTTTGCAGTCAAGTTCTGTTTTCCTAAGTTCTAGAATCATCCTCCAAGAGGTCATCAAGTGCTCCCGCCCTAACCTGCCCTGCACCATTCCTCAGGTGCAGGCAGCTGGGGTCAAGGTCAAGCTCCTTTGGAGCAGTGGCACAGGTGTCTCCAGGACCTGGAATGCAGAGTCCTCGAGGACAGTTTCCAGGAAAAAGAATGGCACAGGTTCAGATCAAGCACAGTCTTCTCTTTGGTTCTATTTTTTTTAGTAACAGTTCTAGTGAGATGTAATTCACATATCATAAAGTGCATCCTTTGAAAGGGTCCAGTTCAGCAGTTTCTAGTGTACCCTCAGGCTCTGCACCAATCTCCCCTAAGTCCAGAACGTGTTCATTGGCCCAGGAAGAAACCTCATGCCTCCCGCCTCTGTCCCTGGCAACCGCTCACCCACTTGCTGTCTCTACCGATAAGCCAGTTCTGAGCGCTTCGAAGAGAGGGAACTGTGTTTTATAGGAGTGTCCCCCTGCAGCACTATTTGCAGGACAGTCCTCCCTGTGCCTGGTTTCCTGGGGAGCAGTCCCCTCCCCCACTTGGCCACATCTCCTTTTTGGAGCATAGAGACTAAGAGGCCACTCACATGCCAGGCTGGAGAACTGCTCCTCTCCGCTGTGTGATACTCGGGGCCTTCCACTCCCCTCAGGGGCCCCAGTGGTGGCCCCAGTGGTGGCCCCATCGGTGGCCTCAGCCCCTTCCACCTTCCATCACCCGCCCTGGCCCGAGCCACTAGGGCTGTAAGGTGTGAGGTGTGTGGTCTCTGGGGTCACACTGGTTAGGTCTGGATCCGGGTTCGCCCTCCCGACATCAACCTTTCTGGGCCTCAGTTTCTTTATCTGCAAAACCGGGCAGTATTAGAAGACATTTCACTGTTGTGTTCCTTCGGGGTTGACCAGAGGTTTGAATTAAAAAAGATATGGAAGGGGAGTGAGTGCTCAAACGTTAATGCTTTCTCTCTTCCCTCCCACCTTCCATCGGTGCCTGGACCAGGCCTTGAGAGGATGCAGTAGACGCTCGATCAAATATTCACTGACTCTCTTCCATGGCTCGGAAGGCTCGAGCAAAAGTGTCTAAAGCAGGCATTTCAGGTATTCTCTAGGAATGTCTCCAGAGGAACAATGATGAAAGAAGCAAATTCTTAGGAAGGAAAACACGGAAAAGTCTTCCGCGTTTCCGGAAGTGATCTTGGCCCATATTAGCAAACCCAGCCGGAGTGCGTCTTCACTCCCTTCTTTAAGATGGTCAGGTTCAAAGCAACTGTGCAATGTGGGAGAGCCTCTAGATGCAAGCCAAATCATGTGTCTTCTGTTATTTCAAGTCAACCTGAAATGAAAAATATTTTTACACAAAGCACAGTAATTTATGCAGCAACCACTCCATAATGAGCAGGTTCAATAATAGATAATTACGTGGAAAGTGCTTAAATGCTAACTACGTACTTTTAAAATGTTGCAAAAGTAGGCTCATAATTAAATTATAATTACAAGCAAAACTTGAGATGACGATTATTCCCTGAGAGACTGGCACGTTTTTGTTTCCAGGGTTGTGTGCAGCTCCTGGCACACTCGAATTCATTTCTTTTGTTGGTAGCTCCACTCTGATCCAACTTGTTTTGCATGATGGATTTTAAATTTAAAATTAACTAAAATTATCCTGCAGATTACTAATTACCACATACAATGATTTCAAGAGAATGCCCAAGCTGCCATTAAAAAGCAGTTTGTGAACATCTAAGTTTGAAATTGTGAGAGATTTATAGCGAGGGAAGGTGAGTTCCCTGATGGTGTAGTGGCTTAAGGCTTCAGCTCTGGCACTGTCAATGCTGCGGCCTGGGTTCGATTCCCAGCCAGGGAGCTACCCACATACCAAAAAGCAAAAAATACAAATAAAATATAGCGAGGGAAGGGGAGACACTGGCTAACCATCGAATAGAAATCTGGCAGAAACTGAGAAAGCTTTAAAACAAATCGTAAAATACTTACGGGGAAATGTATACATAGCTGCAAATGTGGCAAAGCTACAGAACTTTCCAGAAGATTGTATTATGTAGACGTTATCCTTTTGCAAGTGAAAGAAACATACTCAAATTGGCCAAAGGACAGGAGCACGAGAGAGAGAGAGAGAGAGAGAGAGAGAGAGAGAGACTTAACAATTCAGAAATCCAAAAAAGTTTAAGTGTGACTTTACTTCAGGCCTGGCTGGATCCTGACTCTGAAATACTATCATCGGGGCTTAACTTCTTGTTGTCTCCAGCCCCCAACCCCGCTCTCCCCGGTGGCACTAGTACAGCACACTAGACTCACATCCTCAAATCTGGGGAAGCCCTGTGGAAGATGAGTGTTTCTTTGCCAAGAGCTTCAGCCAAAGTCCCAAGTCTCACTCTGATAGGTTCAGAGGAAGTAAATGGTCTTCCCTGAACCAATCTCTGTGCCAGTCAGGGCAATGCTGTACTCTCATTGGCCAAATCTGAGTTACAAGTCCCTCCTCTGGAGGTAGGATGGAATCACACACTAATATACAGGGGGTGAGATTCCTGAAGCAAAACTGAGCTGTTGTTTCCAGAAGAAACAGGATGAGATGACTGAGTGCCAAAAGCTCTGGATGAACAACCAACTAACCAGACTTTGTCCCCATTCTACTTCTCTCCCTGCATCTTAATGAGATAAAAGAAGTTTCCCTCTCTGTTCAGCCATTCCTTACGCTGGAATGAGTCCTCTCATCATTCAGCCACATCTACTCCTTTTAACCAACATATTCTTTAAAAGCTGGGCTAGATAATTTTTTAAAATACAGATCTGATTTTTTAAACCATCTCTCTATGACCACTTTGAACCCTAACTTTTTACTATGGTTATATTCAAACAAACACAAAATAGAGAAAATAATGAACCACCATAAATTTATCACCCATCTTCAAAAATTATAACCATTTGCCAAGTTTATTTTGTCTATAACCTTAATCCTCGGAATTTTTTTTGCCAGAGAATTTTAAAGCAAATCTCTAAAATTGTCATTTCTCATAATATATCAGTATGAACATTTAATAAGAAATTATAAAAACATAAGCACCATGCAATCTTTATACCTATCAGTATTAACAATTGCTTCATATCATCTGTGAGTCCATAGTCCTAATCTCCCCTTGGTTAACTCAAAGGTGTCTTTCTACAGTTGGTTTGTTTGAACAACAAAGTCCCCGCATTGCATTTAGTTGTCACGATGCGTATGGCTCTTTCATTCTATATCAGTTCCCCCTACTTTTTCTTATGAGTCATTGATTTGTTAGAGAGCCAGACTAGGCCACTTGTCCTGCAGACTGTCCCACATTCTGGATTTGGTGGGCTGCCTCGTTGGGGTGACAGTGAGCCTGTCCCCTTCTCCCCCTTACCTCCTGAAGCCTGGCATTTGGTGTTTGGTAAACAAACATGTGCCCTGCCACACAGGTACATCTTTCAGGTGTAAAAGGTCCCATTTGTTAGGTGCCCTCTTCCTGGTACAGGTCTCCTATTAAACTCCTGCAGGCTGTTAGGCAGGAGGTAAAAAACTCTTTCCAAGGCTGCTAGGCTTCGGTCATCTTCATCTCTCAATAATCTGCGTGCCAAAGGGCACACACATTCTGGGGTTGCCCACCCTAAAACCCCCAAAGCTTCAGCTCCTGACCATCAACCTATTTAGACACTGAATCTTTTGTTCCAGAGGAAAACTACAGCTGGAGGAATTTCCCAGTTTTTCACTTTGGAATTCAAAGGAGAGATTTGGACATCTCTCTTCAATAGCAGGTTTACATCCTTTCATGTGATTCTAAGCGCCCCGTTTTCAGGCCAAGGGCATGACACTGCTGTGTTCTCAGAAGATGACAAATACTGCTAATATAGATTCGTCATAATAAATGATCAAACTCAAATGTAATTAGATATGAGCACAGTACCCAGTTACTCGCAACTGCTTCTCCACATCTCTGGAGCAAATTTTCCTGCGACAGTTAACTAATCAGTCCCTTTGTTTCCAGTTTTACCCCAAATACAATGCATTCATGACTGTCTTAACCCGCATGGCAAACGACGGTGTTAATGAGAAGATAATTCCTACAATTGGGGAAAGACTGTACAAAGTTGGAATGTTGGCTAAATCTTTGCTCATTTCAAACACACTTCATCAGATTTATCAAAACAGCAAATCAAGCTACTATTTAAAAAGTAGTTCAGTTCAAACAGCCAAGCACGTCGGAACATTCATTCACTTTGAAGAGTAACAGTCAGGGAAATAGCTTTTAATCAGTTCTGGGACGCCCGTTCCTCAGGGGGTTCTGGCTAGTGATGCCTTTATTGTGCTTCCGTGAGATCACTCAGCTTCCCAATTGACTTTGAAATCCATTTACTGCACGAGGCCTGTCTAAAGATCAAATGCCAGGTAATGTCCTCGACAGAGAACAATTAGCAAACTCAGTTCTTTCGTAGCTCTTTTATCAAAAAGAACCACCGGTTTGCCCTAAGGGATTTGTTCAGTCTTTATTAAAATCATCCGGGCACCTCAGGGAGTCATTCTAAGCACTTAGAAACCTATACACTTTAGAATTCATGACAAGGAACCTGACCCAGCCAACATTTTCATGAGCAGATCTATTAAACAGGCTTATGAAGAATAATTACAGTGATCATAAAACAATTCATTTATACTTGTTAAACATTTAAGTTGAGAAAACAGAAAAATCAAAACTATATCCAAGCACAGAACTAAGTTGCTTATCTGTGTGTTCTCACTCCATCCTTCAACCCCATAGAGGCGATGAATTATCCCCAATTCACAAACTAGACCAAGGACCAGGAAACCACAGCCCGTGGGCTGTCTCTGGCCCACCACCTGTCTTTTCTTATTTTTTGTCAATAAAGCTTTATTGTAATATAGACACAGGTATCGTCTGTGGCTGCTGCTCAGCCTGATGGCCAAGTTGAAGGCTGAGCTAGACACAGTCTGACTCACAGAGCCTAACGTTATTTACCATCTGCCCAACCTCTGGACCAGATATACGAGGCTGGGAAGAGAAGTCGTAACTATATAATTAATTAGTCTCAGGTCTATAAAGGGGGTAAACAGAAACATTGTGAGAAAGGAAGGCATCAGTGGAATTGCTTGCTCAGAGCCGAGATCTGTGTTTTGCAGGTCAGCCAGGGCATCCCGGAAGGAGACTTTTCTCCCGCTCTCCTCTCCCGATTCCATTTTCTAATATCCTCATTGTATCCGTGCTCTGATCAGGGGAGTGCTGTGCAGATACCATCCTCACTATTAGCTTTAAAACTTCACTGTTGGCCTAGCTGCAAAAGGCATGACTTGAGTAGGAGTCACCTTCAAATGAAAGGTGTGTGGGACCAGCAGGCGCTCTTGTTTTCAGTGCGTTCCCTGGGGACCTTGGACCCCAGATTTTCTGCTGTTTTGGCTTTTATTTGCTAAAGCCTTCAAATGACTTGGTTTGCTCTGGGATAACTAGAGCACCTCTGCAGGCAGGAGTGCCCTCCCTGGGGTGATGGGTGAGACACAGAAATGGTGCTCAAGTAGGAGGGCGTCAGGCCAGATTTGTTACGAATTCTCCTTGGTCTAGTATTGAATGGGGAAAAACGTAAGTTCCAGGACAACATAAACGGCATGATGCCCGTACAGTCACTCTCTCAAAGGCACTGACTGGGTGGTGGGGACATGGGCCTGTCTTGTGCCACTCCACTGTCAGCAGCCTTGCTACCCATGGGCAAGAGCAGAGCTGCCCCATGACGAGCCCCCGTCTCCCTGCTCAGCGTTCTGAGACTGTCCCCAAGCACGTCCAGCTGGTCACTGGCTCTCCCCAAGCCTCTCGCCCTGACCGGTGTCTCCCCATCTGCTCCCCACAGGCTCGGACAGCTCCCACTCCCCACCAACTTCCAGGGTCCCAGTACCCAACCCTGGCCCAGGGCCTGCAGCTGCTTCTCCAGGGGGGATGTGGTTCGAAGGACCTGGTAGCAATGGCGAGATGGAACTCAGCGTCCGCCACGCGCTACAACACACAAAGCGCCGAGTGACTGTCTCAGTGTTTTCACGTGTCACCGCCCTCGGAGCTCGTTCCGATTAGCACTGTCCCACCTCACAGAGGAGGAAGCTGAGCACAGGGAGGCGATTAACATGTTCAGGCGACAGGATTAGTACCTGGGAGAGCTGGCTTCAAAATCCTCACGAAGCAGCCAACGCTGGCTCTTATCCTTCACCCTGTCACACCTCCCAGGCCTGGGAAGGAACATTAAGCTCCAGGAAGGAGCCCCAGGAGGGCCCTGGGGGGCAGAGGCCAAGTCAACAAGGCTTCGTGTTGATGCCTAACCACTGGAGGGGGCCGGAAAGTCAGACCGAGGACGAATCAGAGCTTCACACCAGCGGTGTCCAACCTCTCAGCTTCCCGGGGCCACACTGGAAGAACTGTCTTGGGCCACACATAAAACATACTCACACTGACCACAGCCGATGAACCGTCCCCAAACTTCTCACAAGGGGCTAATGTGTGCTGGGCCGCAGGTTGGACACGCCTGCTCTATGCTCAGGTGTTTGGATGTTGTTTATTAGCAAAGCGGAGCCACTACAGGCTCACGAATTAGCTGGTGGTGTAAGCTCTGTGCTTCGAAAAGATTCATCTGGTACAATGAACCCGAGAGACGAGAAAGACACCATGTAGACGGTCTCTAATAAAATAGCCCAAGCATGTCGCGATAAGGGCTTCCACCCCATCCGGGCTGAGACTGCGGAGAAAGCACTC
>PVJL010010562.1:0-48271 GCA_004026885.1 Lyroderma lyra | reverse complement strand
TTGCTAACAGATGTCACCTCAATAAGTCTAACAATAAAAATGAATTAAAAAAAAAGAATCTCAGCTATATGTGTTTATTGTAAATAATTCATTCTTATGATGTATTTTTATCATCTATAGTCGAGGTGTCCTTTATTTCTTATTTTTTTAATTTTTATTAAATGTATGGGGTGACATTGATTAGTAAAATTATATGGGTTTCAAGAGTACAATGGTATAATACATCATCTATGTGTTGCGTTGTGTGCTCACCACCCAGAGTCAGTTCTCCTTTGGTCACCATATATTTGACCCCACTTTACTGTCTTCTACCACCCTCCCTTAATCCTCTAATGGCCACTAAACTGTTGTCTGTGCCTATGAGTTTTGGGGGTTTTTTTGTTTATTTGTCTTGTTCATTGCTTTCAGTTTTACATCCCACATATAAATGAAGTCATATGGCTCTCAACTTTTTCTGTCTAAGTTATTTCTCTGAGATAATAATCTCAAAATCCATCAGTGTTGTTGAAAATGGCAGTGTTGTTACCTTTTCTTATGGCCAAGTAATTCCATTATGTATATGTACCATAGCTTTTTTATCCAGTCATCTATTGGAGGGCACTTGGGTTGTTTCCATTATCTTTGCCACCATAAATAGTGCTGCAGTATAAAGGTACATAGAGCTTTATGGATAAATGTTTTCAGATTTTGGTGTGAGCACCCAGAAGGGGGATTGTTGTGTTATATTGGTAATTCTTTTCTTAATTTTTTTTAATTCATTTTTATTGTTAGACTTATTGGGGTGACATCTGTTAGCAAGGATTACATAGGTTTCAGGCATACAATTCTACAGTGCATTGTCAACTTGATGTATAATAAGTTCACCACCTAATGTGACTTCTCTTTCCATCACCTTATATTTAGCTTCCCCCCCTCCTCTCCCACCCCCTCCCCGGGAAACTCCATACTCTTTTCCATGGTGGCTGTGCCATTTTACATTCCCACCAGGAGTACATGAGGGTTCTTTTTCTCCACAGCCTCTCCAACACTTGTTATTATTTGTCTTATTGATGATAGCCATTCTAACAGGTATGAGGTGATATCTCATTGTGGTTTTGATTTGCATTTCCCTAATAGCTAGTGAAGTTGAGCATCTTTTCTTGTACCTGTTGGCCCTTTGTCTGTGTTCTTACGAGAACTGTTCAGGTCTTCTCTCCATTTTTTAGTTGGCTTGTTTGTTTTTTTGTTGGTGAGTTGTATGAGTTCTTTATATATTTTGGATATTAGTCTATTATTGGAGGAGGTGTTTGCAAATAACAGGAGTGCCAAAAAGCATATACACATTTTAAGAGATGTTATCTATATATTACTTTTGGAAGTTGAATTGAACTATGATAGCAATGTGTAGTATTGACATTCACTCAAAAGATGGCATTAATCAAAAGAACGCTAGCTTCACCTTGTGACAGGCAGGACAGTCCAAGAAAATGGCAGCAGGAGGGTTGTCATTCGAAGAGTTCAAGGTCATTTGTAAGTGGTATTTGAAATTCGAGAATATTGTGGTAGTACAATGACAATGGAGGTAACAGAACCTCCAACATGCTTAACAATTACACACATTTGTGGTAAGTTTGAGACACATGATATTGTGTATGATGTAAACAAGGGCATATGCAGTGATACAGGGAGACACTCTGGTCAACGTTGCTCAAGCAGTAGTTTTCCATAATCCGAAGTGTCTGAATTCTGATGGTAACCACTTTGAGCACCTCTTGTAATTGCAGAAGTCAAATATGACTTGCATTCATTTTTTGTTATTGTTATATGTTGAGTATTATAAATTTAATACAGTTTTTTACTTTCTTAAAATGTGTATACAATTTTTGGCACCCTCTGTATATTCCTTTCTTAAAATGTGTATACATTTTTGGTTGCTTGTTTTATTAATGATTTATTTTGCTTACAGAAGCTTTTTAGTTTGATATAGTCCCATACATTTATTTTTGCTTTTACTTAACTTGCCTTTGAGGTCAAATTCGTAAAATGGTCTATAAGTTTAGTACCAATGCTTTCCTCTATGCAATTTATTATTTTTTTGTCTTATGTTTAGATCTTTGATCCATTTTTAATTAATTTTGGTATATGGTAACAGAAAGCAATTTAGTTCCATTCTTTTGCATGTGTTTTTTCAATTTTCCCAGCACCATTTATTGAAGAGCTTTTCTTTCCTCCATTGTATATTTTTGGTTACTTTGTCAAGAATTATCTGCCCATATCTATGTGAGTTTATTTTTGGTTTCCCAGTTCTATTCCACTGGTCTGTGTGTCTGTTTTTCTGCCCATACCATGATGTTTTTGTTATTGTTGCTTTGTATAAATTGAAGTCAGGGAGTGTGATACCTTTAGCCTTGTTCTTTTTTCTTGAATTGCTTTGGCTATTCAGGGTTTTTGAGATTTCATACAAATCTGACTTTTTAAAATTTCTTTAAAATTTCCCTTGGCATTTTGATTGGTATTGCATTAAATCTGTATGTTGCTTTGCATAATATAGCCTTTTAAATTAGATTGATATTTCCAATTCATGAACACGGAATATATTTCCATTAATTTGTGTCTTCTTCAATTTCTACTAATAATGTCTTACAATTTTCAGTGTATAGGTCTTTCACATCCTTTTAAGTTTATTCCAAGGTATTTTATTCTTTTTGTTGCAGTTTCAAAAGTAATTGTTTTTTTTAATTCATTTTTATTGTTAGACTTATTGGGGTGACATCTGTTAGCAAGGATTACATAGGTTTCAGGCATACAATTCTACAGTGCATTGTCAACTTGATGTATAATAAGTTCACCACCTAATGTGACTTCTCTTTCCATCACCTTATATTTAACTTCCCCACCTCCTCTCCCACCCCCTCCCCTTTCTCCCCTCCCTGACCCACTCGTCCCCAAATAAACATTAAACTATTGATTGTGTCCATGGGTTATTTGTTTGTTCATTTCTTTTTCCTTTGCTTTCAGTTTTATATTCTGCATATGAGTGAAGTCATACAGTTCTTTGTTTTTTCTGTCTGGCGTATTTCACTAAGCATGGACCTGGAGATCATCATGCTTAGTAATTGTTTTTTTAAGTTTCTTTTTCTGAAATTTGTTAGGATATAGGAATGCAATGGATTTTTACATGAGTACATTGACTTTATGTCATACAAATCATACAACTTTACTGTATTTGTTTATTGTTTCTAATAGTTTTTTGGTGGATTCTTTAGGGTTTTCTATATAAAGAATTATGTCATCTGCACAAAGTGGCAGTTTAACTTCTTCATTCCCAATTTGTATGCCTTTTATTTCTTTCTCTAGCTTGATTGCTTTGGCTAACACTTTCAATATTATGTTGAATAGCAGTGATGACACAAGTTATCCCTGTCTTATTCCTGATCTTAGAGGAAAACCTTTTAGTCTTTCACCATTACGTATGATATTAGCTGAGGGCTTCTCATATATGGACTTTATTATGATGAGATACTTTCCTTCTGTACCCATTATGTATTTTAATCATAAATGGATGTTGTATCTTATCAAATGCTTTTTCTTCTTTTATTGATGTAATCATATAATTTTTATGTTTTGTTTATGTGGCATATCACAATAGTTGATTTGCATGTGTTAAACTATCCTTGAGAGAAGGCTAAAGCATCTGAACCAGCAATACATGTACCCTGAGAGTTACATGCTGGGCCATTTCAGGGGTCCAAGAAAAAAATCAGTAATGGCCAAAAAAATTCTTTTAAATGCAAAATGTTAGTTATGGAACAATAAATGTTAAGTTTGAATCACCATTAAGCAGACCCTTAAAGAATTAGATCACATTAGTGAATGATAATTGGTGAGGATGTGGCTATGAACCCTTTCCCCATACCACTCTTCTACCAATTACACACAGTTTCAGAACAATCCATTTGCAATGTCACTAGACATTCCCCAAACATGTAAATACATCATAGCCAGACTGTTTGATCAGTTTAGTTATTGACTGAGTAAAAGTAAGTGTGTTATCTTTAATCATGATTCTTTTCCAGTAGTTTTTTAATTTAATGTTTAACATAGTTTCAGTTATTATTGCCAGTGATTTTTAAGTGTGTCAGTATGGATCAGTGCTTGAAAACAGGAATGATTAAAAAAAAAAAAAAACTTGATGTGGATTATAACCCAAACTCATCGATCTCACTAACAGTGTTTCAATCAGCTGGTGATCCACATAACAGTTATTACCGACTTTTCAGATGAAACAAATAAATAATAATAATTAAAAGTTTTTTAAAAATACTTGATCAACATTATTAATATTTAACTGTGTTACAAATATTATAAAATTGAATCTGTGGTTTATAAAAAGAAAAAAAAACTATCCTTGTTCCCCTGGAATGAACCCCAATTGGTTTTACTGTAAAGTTGTTTTAATGTATTGTTTTAATCGATTTGCTAATATTTTCTTTAGGATTTTTGCATCTGTATTTATCAGAAATATTGGCCTATAATTGTATGTGTGTGTGTGTGTGTGTGTGTGTGTGTGTGTGTGTGTTATCCTTACCTGGTCTTTGGATCAGAGTAATGTTGGCCTCATAAATTGAGTTGTGGAGTATTGCCTGTGCTTCAGTTTTTTGGAAAAGTTTGAGGAGAACATGTATTAAATTATTTTTTAATGTTTGGTAGAATTCACTAGTGAAACCATCTAGTCCTGGACATTTGATTTTGGAGAGCTTTTGGATGCTTGCTTCGATTTTCTTTCTGTTGATCAGTCTATTTAAATTTTCCAGTTCTTTGTGATGCAGTCTAGGAAGGTTATATATGTCTAAGAATTTGTCCATTTCTTTTAGGTTATTGAACTTGGTTGCATATAGGCCTTCATAGTATTCTTGTATGATGCTTTGTATTTCTGTGGTATCCATCTTAACTTCTGCACTTTCATTTCTGCTTTTTTCTCTGTTCTCCTTGGTGAGTCTAGCCAGGGGTTTGTCAATTTTATTACTTTTTTCAAAGAAATAGCTCTTTGTTGTATTAATTTTTTTCTATCTTCTTATTCTCTGTTTCATTTAATTGTGCTCTCATTTTTACTATTTTCTTCCTTCCACTGACCTTGGGTTTCATTTGTTCTTTTTCTAGTATTTAGGATGTGATATTAGGTTGTTTATTTGGGATTTTTCTTGTTTCCTGAGATAGGCCTGTAATGATACAATTTTTCCTCTTAATACCGCTTTTGCAGTATCCCAATAATTTTGATACAATGTAATTTCATTCTCATTTCTTTCTATGTGTCTTTTGATCGCTCCTTTTATTTTTCCTTTCTCTCAATCTTTCTTTAGTAGCATGTTGTTTAATCTCTACATATTTATAGTCTTCCCTGCTTTCTTTTTGCAGTTGATCTTCAATTTCAATGCATTGTGGTCAGAAAATATGCTTGGTATGATTTTAATCTTCTTAAATTTGCTGAGGCTAGTTATGTGTCCCAAGATGCTATTCTTTAGAAAGTTCCATGTACACAAGAAAAGAATGTTTCTAGTCTGGTATTCTAGGATGAAAGGCTCAGTAAATGTCAATTATGTCCATTTAGATTAATATGTCATTTAAGGCTGATACTGATATTCCTTTTGGGTGATCTATCTATAGCAGTCAATGGTGTATGTAGGACCTCTACTATTACTGTGTGTTTGTCAGTTTCTCCCTTTAATTGTGTTAGTAGTTGCTTTATATATTTTGGTGCTCTCTGATTGGGAGCATCTATATTGGTAAGTGTTACATCTTCTTGTTGTCTTGCCCCCTTTATCATTATGAAATGTCCACCTTTGTCTCTTTTTACCTTTTTTATTCTGAAGTCTGTTTTGTCAGATATAAGTATGGCTACACCCACTTTTCTCTCGATGCCATTTGCTTGGAGTATCATTTTCCATTCTTTCACTTTGTGTCTATATCTGACCTTGTAGCTGAGATGAGTCTCTTGGAGGCAGCATATGGTTGGGTGATTATTGATATATATGAGGATTTCCTAAAACCATTTTATCTTTTGTTTTCTGGTAGCTCCGTGTCCCCTTTGGTTCTTTGCCTTTGTGTTTTCTGTCTGTTAGTTTAGTTTGTTAGCATTCTGATTTTTTTACTCTATTTTTTATATTATGTGTCTCAGTTCTGGGTTTGTTTTTTTGTTTTTGTTTTGTTTTGTTGAGTGGTTACCATTAAGTTTATTTAAAAGAAAGTTGAATATATACAGTAGTCTTTTCTCTTCAGCATGCATTTTTATCTCCATTTTTTTTGCAAATTCAGACCTTTACTTTGTCTTTTCTTATGTTTTTTGTTGTCACAAATTACTTCTATTTAAATTGTGAGTTCATGTATAAGTTGCAGTATTAAATTGTCTTCTGCTCTTTTTCCTTAATGATTTTATCTCCTTTAACCCTTATGTTATGCTTAAGTGTATAGTGCCCTATTCTGTATAGGAGTTGCCATTTCCTTCTTCTGTCTGTCTATTATTAATCTTGCTCATAGTTTTGTATCTTTTTGTCTTTTTGTTTCAGATCAAATAACCTCTTTCAGTATTTTCTGTAATTCAGTCCTTGTGATGGAAAATTCCCTCAGCTTCTGTATATCTGCAAATCTCTTTATTCCTCCTTCATATCTAAAAAATAACTTTGCTGGATATATTATTCTTGGCTGGTAATTTCTTTCAGTAGTTTGAATATTTAGTTTTATTCCCTTCTGCTTATAGAGTTTCTGCTGAAAAGTCTGATGATAATCTAATGGTTTTTCCTTGTAGGTTACAGTCTTCTTTTCACTGGCTGCTTTGAGAATTCTTTTTCATTAATTTTTGACAACTTCAGTATAATATGCCTTGGAAAAGGCCTGCTATGATTGAGGTTAATTATGTGCTCTCTTTGCTTTTTGGATTTAAGGATCCAGTTCTTCCCATAGGTTTGGCAAATTCTCATAGACTATTTGTTTGAATAGGCTCTCTGTGCCCTTTTCTCTCTTCTTCTTCTTCTAGTATAACCATTATTCCTATATTGCTCTTTCTGATGGAGTCAGATAGTTCTTGTAGTGTTTTCTCATTTATTTTAATTCTCAATTCTCTGTTTTCCATTTGTGTTATTTCCAGATTTCTATCTTCAGTATCACTAATTCTTTCCTCCATCAGGTAAGCTCTGTTTCCTAAGCTGGCTATTTTATTCTTCATCTCTTTTATTCAGTTTTTCAGCTCCAAAATTTATATTTGTTTTTTTTTAATTTTTAATCTCTTTAGTAATATATTCATTTTGTTTGTTGATTTTTATTTCTGAGTTCATTAAATTGCCTGTTGGCTTTTTTTCTTATTATTGAGTATTTTCAGAACTGCAATCTCGAATTCTCTGTCATTTAAGTCACATATTTCTGTCTTTAAGTTTATTTCCCAGAGATTTTTTTTTTTCTAAACTGGCTTATTGTCTTGGTTATTTATAGTAATTAATGGATTATTTCTCTTCCTGGGCTTTTATAGGGGTGAATTCTGCAGCAGGTTGATATGAAAAGGTCTTCCTTTTGTTTTCCAATATGTAGTGCTGGGGTGTTTTATTTTCTCTTGCCGTTCTGGCTTCTCATGGTGGAAGATTTGCTGGTGAAGGAGGCGTCTCCTCTGTAACCAGTTTGCCTCCATCTCAGGGCACCACTCCTGTGGGAGGATGTGGTGAATGATGGGATTCTGAGCACCTTAAATCCCAGTGCTGCCCCTGCAGCCGCATGCATAGCTGTATGCGTAGCAGCCCTCTTGGATAAGCCACGAAAGGTGGGAGCAGGGTTGGTTGGGAGAAGCCACTGGTGTGTTTTTGTCTTCTCCCAGAATAATGGTGACTGCCTGACCATAGCGTCCTTGCCCATGTAACTCCTCCCTTGCCTGGAATTAGCTGCCATGTGTGTTTGCCACTCAGGAGCTGTCTCTCCAGTTATCAGGGCTATAGATATTCTGCTATTTAACATAACATGGCTACTGTTCTTTGGGGGGACCCACTGCTAACACTGGAAGGGTGTGGGAGAGGCAAGCTCTGGGAATTTGGGAAAATGTATCCAGGCTCTGTGGCTTTGTTTTCTGCATGGCAGTAAGGGCTGTTCCACCACAGTGAGCAGTTTCTGCCCTGAATGCTGGTTTCAGCCATGTAATGTGCTGATCCCTCAGGTAGGATGGCTGGGACCTCGAGAGTGTGCCTGCAATCTCATCCTCTACTCTCCTCTCCCAGGACTACAGGAAGCTCCAGGCTGCATCCCGTGGCCTCCATCTCTTCACTTCTCCTTTTCCTCCTCCTCTGTTCACCCTGATTTGCCCACCTTGAAATGTTTTGATGTTTGGATCTCTCAGACATGTTTGTGTATTGCATAGGGAATATTGAATTTGTTTAACTTGTAACTTTAAGGGGAGAGATCAAGGGACACCCTTCACACTGCCATGTTTTTTATGTCTCCTAGGTACCCTTTAAATAACTATTTTATTGCTCTGCCTCAGAGCAGGTGCTGTGCCCACGTTGGCCCTTCAGTGATATCCCTCCCTAACTGCAGATCACCCCGTTGGAGTGGGGATTCTGGAATTATCACGTCTCTCTCTCTCTCTCTCTGCTGACTTTCTCGTTTGTTGTGCAGAAGCTGTTCAATCAGTCCAGTTTTTTTTTCAGGAGGAATTGCTCTGTATGTAGGCATATATTCAGTGTTTTATAGGGAAGAGGAGACTTCAGGGTATTTCTCTGTTATCATCTTGGACCTGCTTTGTTGTAGTTCAATTTATAATATTTAAAGAAACTTCCAGATAGTTACTCAGAGACTGTTCCATTTTTCATTTCTACAAGCTGTGTCTTAAAGTTCTAGTTTCTCTACAGTCTTGATTATACTTCATAGGGTTAATCATTTCAATTTTATACTTTTTTATTCACGTGTAATGCCATTATGGTGTAGTTTTAATCTGCATTTCCGTAATGAGTAATAATGTTGAATATCATCTTTTACTTGTTTGTCATCTATATGTCTTCTTTATTGAAATACTTTTTCAGATCTTTTGCTCATTTGTTTTCTTATTGTTGAATTTTGAGGGCTTTTTTTTTTTTTAGTATATTCTGGATACAAATTCTTTATTAGATGCATGCTTTACATTTTTTTCTCCCAGTTTGTGGTTTTCCTTTTATTTTCTTGTGTTTGTTGAATAGCAGAAGATTTTTTCTAGCTTTATTGTATTATAATTGAGCAATAAAAATTGTATTTATGTAAAATGCACAGTGTGATGATTTGATGTACATATACATTTGAAATGATTGTAGACATTTTAATTTTAATGAAATGCAATTTGTTACTTTTTATATGGATCAGGAAGAAGCATGTGGTTTTAATAGCATTCTATAATATCACTGCTTTAACATTTTGCCCCTAGTAATAAAAGCATAGTTTCTTGCTAAAACTGAAACATAATCAAATATTTTCTGTAATAAAAATCTAACCCTATAGATTTTACTATTTTTATCCTGTTTTCTATAGTGTCTTCTGTTATACTCATGTAAAAAATGTTTTATGGAAAAAACAAAGAGTGTAATACAAAAAAAAGGAGTCTATAGAACTATAGTCAATGCATGAACAATACGGGTAATAATGTGGGTACACTTATATGATTTATTTTCAATATGTATAACATTAACCCTCTGTATCGTCAGATTTTGCATCAGCAAGATTCAACTAACCCCAGATCAACAGCAGATTATTTGATTCTCTGTTGGGAGTCTGTGGGTATAAAGGTCCAACGTAAGTTATACATGGATTTTGTCTGTGAGGGGGATTGGAGCCCCAAACTCCCATATGGTTCAGGGATCAATTGTATACATTTTACCATAAAGAGCTTAAAAAGAGTGGGAGACAAACTGTGTTATACACAGAATAAAGACAGATGTAACCACAGCATTGGCTTGCTTTGTCTCTGTTCTTTCTCATCCACATAATTTTGTTTTTCCACCTTGCCTTTTGGTCCCCTAATGAAGAGGAAATAAAACAAAAGAAAGTGAGTTAGAATTAAGGTTAAAATAAACAAAGCAAGTGGAGAGAAGTAGGGTGAGGATTAGCAGAAGATTCCTTAGGCTTTCATCCTTAGTCTTGCTATTCAGATTTTATAGTATCATATGATATTAGAGTACCAAAACAATTAAAATTAATTTGATCTTGTATAATATAATGGGCATACTTATCAACAAGCTTCTAGATGGAATTGATATTCCTCCAAAAATTTGCAAGTTAACAAAAGCCCAGCCATACAGAGGTTTTCCTTAACAGTGTTCCTCATTAGTAATAGGGAGTGGTGAAGCATGAAGCCAGTGAAAGGAGTAGGGCGGGTGTGAGGGGACCAAGTGTAAAGAGATAGAAACTTTGCCAGATTTAACTGTTGTCATGGAAACTTGCTTTTGGAGGTTGTCTAAAGGATGAAATAGTTTAGGTGATCAATGAGCAACATCTGAGACTTACTGCTTTATGTCAAAATAAATTTTTTGGAAATAAAGATGCAATTTTAAAATGCAATTGTTTAGAAATAAAATTAAAACTACGTTGCTAAGGAAGAGGTTTTTCACTGGAAAAAATTAAGTATAAATTAGTGGCATAATTCTGAGTAAGATCCATTGTTTAAAAGTGTTCTTTCAATTGAAGTATAAGCTACTAAATTGTTCTGTAATTGTTTCCATAGTTCTCTTCATCCATTTCCCTTTTTTGAGATAAATACTTAATTTCTCATTCTGGTGTATAATTTATGGTTTTGTTTTACTCATATAGGGAATTTGTGTTGCTTTTCACATGATTCTCCAATTTTTCTGTATTAAGGGATAATAAAAAAGTAATAACATTTAAATGTATGTCTTAGAGGAAGAAAAATATGCCGAGTAAATAAACAGACAAAAATGAGAGAGAATGGAGAGTGTGTACTGTCAATTCTTGGGAGCATTTCATAGTATTGAAATATTAATCAGGTTTTTAATTATTTAGTGCACACGTATTGTTTAGCATATGTACATTTATACAAATAATGGTTTTATCTTACTGAACTGTTTTCTTTTCAAATTGTTCATTGCTTGTATATAGAAATTTAAGTGCTTTTTCTGTGTTAATTTTGTATCTTGCATGTTTAATGCATTTATTAGGTCTAACATTTTTATTGTGGGATCATTAAGCTTTTCTACATATAAGATCATGTCATCTGCAAACAGAGATGATTTTACTTCTTTCTTGCCAGTTTGTATGCCTTTATTACCTAACCTTGCATAATTCTTTTGGCGAGAAATTTCCGTATTATGTTGGATAGAAATGGCAAATTCAGACGTTCTTTTACCAATTTTGGAGAATATGTTTTTAGTTTTTTACCACTGGCTATAATGTTAACTCTGTTTTTCATATGTGGCTATTATCATTTTGAGCAAGTTCTTTCCTATTCCTGTTTTATTTTTGTCAAAGAAGTGTTTGAATTTTGTCAAATGCATTTTATCTATCAAGCAAGATGATCATGCATTTTTTCTTCATTATGCTAATATGGTATATTGCATTGATTATTTTTTGTATCTTAAACCACCTTCCATTTATTCAATTTTCTGAAAGCTGATATCATTCTATTATTTGCGACTTTTTCTTAACTATTACAAGAAGCCTGTATAAAAATATTATTTTTATTTAATGGAGATTTTTTAATAAAAATTCTTTGACCTTTCCGTTTAATTGTTCTGTACCAGCATCAGATTTAATTCGGATACTAATACCTAGAATTTTGGTTTGGCTTTTTTATATTTATTACTTTCAATCTAGAACAACTTTAACATCTGAAATAGAACTTTCATTTAAGAAACTAATCTCTGTTTAATCTGATATCTTATACCTATGTGTTATAGGTAAACTTTCATTTTCCATTAAAGACTTAACGGATGACGATGCTTCTAAATACGTAGAACAAGATAAAGACGAAGATCAGGATCAAGATCAAGCTATACAACCCATCTTTCAAAAATCAATATCAGAACTATCCCAGGAGTTTTATGAGGAAGACCCAGGTAAATTTATTATTATGGAGGGTTTCATGATTGGTTTCCATAAACCCTCATTCACTTTTAAATTAATAGATACTTTACAGTCACGATACATATACAAATGTGTATTGTATATAATTGTCAAAATTTTATTATTTTGTATTAATTCAGGCTTAACCTTTTTTAAGTTTACTTTCTGTATTTGTACTTCTATTAACGTTATTAGATTATCATTCTTAAGCTTGAAATCTGCCTAATCTTTCATAAGTGGAAAACTTTATATATATCTCTGTTATTAAAAAACAATGATATATTTCTGATGAAATGTTAATGAGTACATTATTTTTTCTTAAAATATGCTTTTCTTCAACATAGGATACTACAGCAGTGTTTCTCATAGGCAAAAGAAAGTAAATGCTATTGTTTCCCTTTTCTACATTATAAAACTTTATTTGAATGTTGTTAAACAGTTTTAGTAGAAATTTAAATGAAAACGAGATGATGGAACATGGGAATAAACAGGGCAGAATTCCTGGAGAATGGAGGATTGAGTTTTCTTATAGGTGAATAGCAGGGATATAAGAGGGCATTAGGGAAGAGTAAGTCAATAGGAGAAAACTTGTGGAGACTAAGAGGTATACCCAAAAAGAAATCTTTATTAAATAAATTTGTATTTACTCAGGATTCTTCAGAGAAACAGATACCACTAAAACATTATAATGTAATGTGACATAAAGTAATGTAATGTAATATATTATAAATAGAGAGGTTTTTAAGGAATTAGCTAACATGATTGTAGGTACTGGCAAGCCCAACATCTGTGGGGCAAATGAGCAGGGTAGAAAATTAGGTAAAGAGTTAGTGTTGTAGTCTTTATGCCAAATTCCCCAGGTCAGATCAGGCAGGCTGCAAGCTGAGGCAGGGTTTCCATGTTCCAGTCTTGACTAAGAATTGCTTCTTCAAGTACCTTAGTCTTTGCTCTTAGGGCCTCCAACTGATTGGAAGAGGCGTACCTACATTATGCAAGGTAATCTGCTTTATTCAAAGTCTACTGATGTGAGTTTTCAGCACATTAAAAAATATATATGCTTTCACAGAGACATGTAGACTGGTATTTAACCAAACTGGACATCATAGCCCAATGAAATTGACACATAAAATTAACCATCATAGAATAAATGGATTAAGAGTGATATTTGGGCAATATTCAAAATGACTTGGAAAAGGAAGAGCAGTTGGAATCAACTAGGCCACTGCAACAGCAATTGGGATTTGAAATGAAGAGAACAATGTCTTTTATGGTGTTTTGATGGGGATAGAGAGATACCACTAAAGATGGAAAACATTTCTGAGACAAATATTAGATGATGCTTTTGAGAGAGGAGATAGAGAGGATTGGTTCCAAAAAATAACAAGGTGTGTTTGTATCTTGGTGAATGGAAAAATATTAAGATAGTAATTTAGAAGTGTTAGGACTTTGTTAAATTAACATTTGTTAAGTAGAGCCCTCAGGTATCAAATGGTGGTGAGTCAAATTTCAATAAAAGACTGCAAGGGAAAGTAGAATAGAGAAGCTTATTACTCACAGGTCATAGAGGAGGTGCTCTGGATGCCTCCAGGGTCTGTCTACAAGGGAAGATGAAGGCAAGGTGCAGACAGAAAGAGAGGAAGGACCTGGGCATGTGCCTTAATTTGGGTCTTTGGGATATGTGCTTTGGGGTTACTGGGCTAAGGCCAGAATGGTCACTTCAAATCCAGAAGAGTGGGGTTTTAGTAAGCTTCATGGAGAGGGGCTTATTTAAGGGCACACAAGGGGAAGGCCCTGGGATTAAGGGAGAGTAATATAACAAAGGTGGTTAGGGGAGTCATATTCTGAATTTATATTTACTTGTGACTATGCTGGACTATTCAGAGATATGTGAAAAATAATCAGTAATGGTGAAAAAAAACAAAGTAAAAAAATGCAGAAAGTTAGTATGGAACAATAAATGTTATGTTTAATCACCAGTAATGGAGATACTTCAGAATTAGATCACATTATCAAAGGATGATTGGTGAGGGTGTGGTTATGACCCCTTCCCCAAAACCCCTCTTCTATCAATCATTATGCACAGTCAGAGCAATTCATTTGCGACTTGTCTAGAACTTCCCCAAACATAAATACATCTGTAGCCAGACTGTTTCATCAGTTTAGTTATTGACTGAGTAAAAGTAAGTGCACTGTATTTAATCATGATTCTTTTCAAGTAGTTTTTTATTTAATGTTTAAATATTTGATCATCATTATCAATATTTAACTGTGTTATGAATATTATAAAATGAAATCTGTGGTTTGTACTTTTAGTGTAGTAATTTTTCTTTCTTATTACTTCATTTCTACTATGTTATATTATGATAGGCACTAAACAAACATGTTAGTATTTAAAAACAGCTGTTTTAAAAACAAGGGGTACAATTTATAGAAATGGGTTTAAGAGAGGTATGCAAGTGGAAAAAGTTTGGGAACCACTGGCTTAGAAGATAGATCTTGAATGTCTTCAGCTCTCCCTACTAAAAAACAGTAACTATGTAAGATGTTGGATATATTAATTGATTTGATTGTTGTGATTATTTCAAAGTGTGTGTGTATCAAATCGAGTTGTACACCTTAAATATATATAACTTTTAACAGTCATTTATACCTCAATAAAGCTGGAATAAAAATGAAATGAAAACAACTAAATAGATAGGGAAATATGAAAAATAATTGTAACACCCAGTTTTAATAAGGATCAGGTCAAAAGAGCCAATGTTATGCATTATATGGGGAATTTGAATTAATAAAAATTTGAAGAGAATTTATGATATTTGTAAAGCTTTTAAGAATTATTCATCCCCTTTGATCCAATGAGTTCAAAGAAAATTTTTGGAATAAAATAAAGATATGCACTAATATTTTTATATAAGAATGTTGCTTATGTGATCTATGTTGAATAATTGAAACTTATTTTTTAATTTTAAAATTTTATTTAAAATATTTCTATTATCTTAATATATTTTTTTCAGTTTTATTGATAAATAATTGGCATATATCACTTTGTAAGTTTAAAGCATACAGCATGATGGTTTGTTTGACTAAATTGAGGGCTGTCCAGAAAATATCCAGCCATAAAAATGCCTCTATTTTTCATATTACATGGCTGGATACTTTCTGGAGTGGCCTCATTTATTGTTAAATTATTTCCACAGTAGGTTCTGCCAACATCCCTCTTCTCATATAAATATAATAAAAAGAAAAACAAAGGCAAAAATTCTGCTTGTTATTAATACTCTTAGGATTTATTCCCTTAACATTCGAATGTATTGTACAGCAGTGTTAACTATAGTCATCATGTTGTTCATTACATCCCTAGTACTTACTTATCTTATAACTGGAAGTTTTTACTATTGACCACCTTTATTCATTTCCCCCATCCTCCACCTTTGGTATCCACAAGTCTAATCTCTTTTTTATATTTCTGTCAAGGTGATTTGGAATGAGAATTACATTTAAATTTGTGGACTTTGACTAAAGCCAGTTGCCCTCTATGATGTGGTTTGGTCCTGTCTAATCAGTTGAAAGTCATTACAGAATAAATACTGACTTCCCATGAACAAGAAAGAAATCTGCCAGTATACTGTCTTTAGTCTCCAACCATCTGGCCTGTCCTGCAGATTTTGGATTTACTAAGCCAATTCTGTGATCAGTTTTGTAAAAATGAAGATACACACACAATCAGGCAAACTGCAAGCTGAGGCAGGGCTTCCATGTTTCAGTCTTGATTAAAAATTGGACACACACACACACACACATCCTGCCTGTGTCTTTGTTTCTCTGGAGAATATTGAACAATAACTGTACCATTCCACAGGTGGACAGACAGTTTTACTGCTCTGCACTAAATCAGAATCATGAAGCATTCGGTGTTCTTAGATACAGACACCTTTTCTCTTCAAATTATTTTTCCTGTGAGCTCAGTGTGAATTAAAGGAATGGAAAAATCCATAAAATATACATGAGCTAGAAGGAGAAACACTTTTCATTTTAAGAACTTTGGTTTGTTTAGAAATGTCACATTTAAATGTCATAAAACCATTTAAAGCTCTTTCATATAATTGAGGGAGCAGCCAATACAAACATGAGCAGTAGTTTCCTCAGTAATTAACATCAATGTAAATTTGATAACTTATTCTTTGCACTTAATGGTTTTAAACTAATTAATTGGTATCTAAAAAAGATAAATAAAATAAGTAAGCACAGGAAGCAATTCAAAAGTGGAGGCAAGTTTTCCCTTAAGAAGTTCTCACAGGTATTTGTAATAAGTAAGCACTTACCTAGATCTTCTCTCTTTCCCTTTCATTACCTGATTCCTTTGAATGTCTAAATTGTTTGCAGCTCCACTAATTAGATAAGAGTTTCTTCATAGCTTAAGTATTAGAATACAACATAATACAATGCAATATATTACAAAATGTGTAGTATAATAAAATACAATGTCATACACTACACTAAACTGCCATACAATGGAATTCAGTGTCTTAGGATGCAATCAAATGCAATACAGTACAATGCAAAACAGTATATGAAGGTTGTCTGGAAATTATCCAGCCATGTAATATGAAAAATAGAGGCATTTATGGCTGTATTTTTTCCAGACAACTCTCATACTCTGTCTTGAAGAAGAGAAACACGCTGTGAATTCCACTGTCTGGGCCCCTTATTTCATAGATGAGGAAAATGAGCCCTAAGGAGGCTAATGATTTACCTAAGTAATTTAGTCAAACGTGTTTTTCAGAATCTTTAAAACATCTCAATACTGATACGAAAATGCATACAATTAACTGAAACTGGAGGACATTTTAAATCCCAAACTAGGCCAATGCTGAAAAATAAAGAATATCAAAGTAGGAAGCTGAACAGATGAAAACAAATAGAAAGAACTTGGGTTTGATTCCATTACAAACATTGCTATATGAGTATAGATCTGCCATAGTAGACTAAGGTTGTGGTTTATGGATTTGGGAGTGTGACTCTGGATTACACCAGTGACAGAAATGTCTGCTTTTAAAAATAATTGGGATTCCAGCTATAAATGTAACTCTCTCACCACTTAGTCCACACCCACTGCAGCTTATTCTAAATTGTTAGGATCCTTTTTCATGCTCCCAAGGAAACAGAAATCTTATGAACTATTCCAAACTTTGTCTTTAGACTAGATTCTTATGGTATATATAAATAAATGTACCTTTGTGAATTATAGTACTATATGAGGGCTGTCCAGAAAAAATCCAGCCATAAATGCATCTATTTTTCATATTACATGGCTGGATACTTTCTACACATCCCTCCTATTTAGACATTTCTGCTTGCAATATGTGAATGCTTTTACAATTAAGGGGGAAATTATGATTTTTTAAAAAGTAGTAAGTATTAACTTAAAGTAAAACATCCATAAGTTTATTTCAGCAGGGAACTAATGTAATTGGGAAGGCACAGAGCAGGGAGCTTTCACAGGCCATTCTCATGGTCATGCATGATGAGGCTTCTCTTATCACACACTGTGATGAAGTGGCCTTTTCACCCTCCTCTCAGTGCTCTTGACAAATGAGTTCATCAGGAAGAGTTTGAAAATGGTATCTGTTCATGTTTCTCAGATTTTTATGTTCAGTATGGTATTCTGAATCCTATATTAAGAAAAGTTTTTTGTTTGTTTTTTTCAGACAGCAATGTACAAATCTGGTATTCTCTTGAGCTCCATATCCATCCTGAGGAACCTGTACACATTATTGAAATGTCATGTCCTGCTATGGTAAGAGCCCATTAAATGTTCATAAACTGTCTTTTCGCAAACAGTTAGAGCTTTTTGTTGTACACTTAAATTGCTATTCCTAAAAAAAAATCCATACTAAATAAGTATACTGGGATGAATTATTCAAATTATAGCAATTTTAATTTTAAATCCAGTAATATGTACCTTGAATGCTTATGGAAAAGATCTGTTGGCTCTATGATATCTTATAGTAAAATCACTGATTAGCATTCTACCTGCATATTTCAAGTGTTACTAGAGCCACTTTGCCTATACGCTGGCCCTCACTCATATGATAAAGGCAGCATTGTGCTCTCTAGTCTCTTTCAGTACTGATTCTTCCTGATTTCTATCACAGGCCTTTCACTTTTTTTTTTATTGGGGTGAAATCTGTTAGCAAGGATTACATAGGTTTCAGGCATACAATTCTACAGTGCATTGTCAACTTGATGTATAATAAGTTCACCACCTAATGTGACTTCTCTTTCCATCACCTTATATTTAGCTTCCCCCCTTCCTCTCCCACCCCCTCCCCTTTCTCCCCTCCCTAACCCCCCCTTTGAAACACCTTTGGAGAAATTGGCATAGATCAGGGGTTTTAAATAATAGTGACCAAGAATACAGAGAAAAAGAAATACCATATGTTTTCACTTACAAGTGTAATCTAAACAACACAACAAAACAAACAAAACAAAATGAACAAGCAAAACAGGAACAGACTCATAGATACAGAGAACAAACTGATGGTTGCCAGTTTTGCCAGAGGGGCAGGAGGTTGTGGAACTGGGAGGAAAGTATGAAGGGATTAAGAAGTACAAATTGGTAGTTACAAAACAGTCCCAGGATGTAAAGTATAGCGTAGGGAATGTAGTCAATAACTGTGTATGGTGCCAGGTAGGTACTAAACTTATCTGGGGATCACCTTGTAACTTACATAAATATGTAATCACTATGCTGTACACCTAAAATAATACAATATTGAATGTCAACTGTCATTGAAAAAAATTTAAAATAAATAACAGTGACTAAGAATAGGATTGTTTTACGTGAATTATTAAAATGTTACTAAATCCATGTCCAGGATTATTTAATGAAGTGAAATATTGAGAATCCTGGTTAAAATGAAATGATGATAGTATTAATTGCTATTAATCATATTTTAATTCAGTATAATTATCTTATTGTTAATACTCAAATATTTAATCGATAATAAAATCTATTTTTATTTTTGAATGTGAAGATAGATTTCTCCATAGACTTGATTATTTAGAATCTTGAATTTTCCTCCAACAAATAGAAAATAAGGAAAGACTTAAAACACTTTTTGTCTGTAATTTATTTATTTGCCCATATATGTTCTGGGTAAGTTTCCATTGAGGCATAGAAAAATGGATGGTTAAATTACTGAAATGCACTCAAGTATAGATTGTGAAAGCAATCTCATCTAAGTGAAAGCAAATTGTTATGATGATGCTAGGATTAAATTATAATGTTCTATTTCTGTGACCCTCTTATCACTGCAGAATAAAATCTTTCTTTAAGATTATTTTTTTAAGATTATTTTTAAATGATATAACTTTAATTATGAAACTACTTGCTGTGGAAAATGATTACTAGATTAACAGTCATCCCTTTATCAGGACCTAGGAGAAAAAAATTCAATGGGTCCAGGAGAAATTGGGACTATGAGGTAGCATTTCAAAAAGGGGAACATTAGCTACCTTATGTTTAAAATAGGATAAAGATAAGTAGAACTGTGCAACACAAACTGGCAAAAGAAGATGCAATTCTAAAATTACTCATACACAACTGGTGCATCTTCTCATTAAATGGTACATAAAGTACTTGGAGAGGAGGGGGGGAAGCTAAATATAAGGGGATGGAAAGAGGGGTCACATTAGGTGGTGAACTTATTATGCATCAAGTTGACAATGCACTGTGGAATTGTATGCCTGAAACCTATGTAATCCTTGCTAACAGATGTCACCCCAATAAGTCTAACAATAAAAATGAATTTAAAAAAAAAAAAAAAAGAAAGTGTTAACCCTTCAAGAAAATACTGATAGAAATTGAGATTTTAAAAACTCTCAACTTTGCATTGTAAAGATTGACAAAGAGGTTAAGAAACACACACCATCAGGGTACTTTATGTGGGTAAGTAAGAAGACTGAGTAAAAAGCAAAAAGGAGCCAACACTGTCTCTTTCAATGCACTTCAAGTATGTTTTCATTTTTTAAATTAAGATTTGCATATACCCTTGAGGAATACAGGGTGTCCCAAAGAATGTAAACACACTTTGAATGATTATAAAGTCAGTGGTTATTAACACACAGCTTATTTTCAAAATTTAAAAGAATCTACAGAAATGAGTAAATTTTTTGGCAATGCATGTTTTCAAACTGATGACTGTTCTGGTCCAGGCAGTGCTGGCAACACAAAGCAATGGAATCTGAAACATCAAGAATCATTTCATTTGGTTTTTGTGTGCATTCTCATTCAATGGCTGCCTTCAGTTCGTCCACTGTTAGTGATTTTGTACCATAAACTTTATCTTCTGTATATCCCCATAGATGGAAGTCTAGTGGTGGGAGGTCTGGTGAATGTGGAAGGTATTCTGCATTCACCAGAGTTCATCCATTTTTTCAAATAGGTTAAACCTGGAAAGGAGAAAAAATTATGAGTTATCAGTTAAAGTGTGTATACATTTTTGGGGGGTTAGTTCCCTGGCTGGGAATCGAACCCAGGCCATGGCACTGAGAACACCAAAGCCTAGCCACTACACCTCCAGGGAATCCCCCAAAAACTTTTCTTGAGACACCCTGTATATTGTTTTTATGAATAATGTACTTTCAAATAATGGCCCTTGTCAATTTTCCATAAAGTACTTGCCCCTCCTCATGCAATGAATTCCATTATTATTATTATTTAATTCTAATTTGATACCACAATAGGATACCTGTAACTCTTCTCATTTGTATATTACTTGTGATTATTATCAACTATACTATTACTTGTATTTTTTTACTGTGAATAGTTAACATAGTTATTTCATAAAGACATTGAAATAATTTCCTCTCAAGGTCTACCTGGTTGAAAATGCATGTTTTCACTTCCCATTCAATTAAGTAGTTTTATATTACAATGCAGGAGCAAAACTTAGCACTATAAACTGCTAGGTTGCTATCTTTGTCACTATAGACAGATGCACTGTACTACTTAAGTGTTCACTTTCAACTGAGCTTGGTGGAGAAGACTTTCTCAACTAACTCTATTAATAGGCTACCAATAACAGTGATGTTGTTGCCAGCTTATTAATGTTTCCCACCTTTCTAATAGCACCTTTCTTGCTTAAGCTAAGAACTTAAGTGCTCTTTATTTTGCAGACATGAAGATTTAGTTGGTAGAAATCATATGGGTAATTTAAAATATTAATAATACCATCACATAAACCTTTATGCACTTCTTGAAGAAGAGGCTTTCCAAATGTTTTCAGAAGTATATTAAAACTGTTGTTTATCACCTATACATTGTTTTGTATTATTTTTTACTGCATTTGCTGTTTTTGCTAAACTTTTGAGAACTTTTTTATGGAAACCTTAAATCATCAGGTATGGCAGTGGAGCTTTCAAGATGCTAAGCCATCTCTGATTTTCTGTCTGCTTCTCAGCTTTTGTTACATTCAACCCAATTTCCACATCTTCCCTAGAGATGTAATGAACGGTTAGAATCTCCCTGAAATAGGGTTCGTGTAAGAAATATTTCCACTCTCGAGGCACATAAATTTGGTTACTTCTTATAGCAGGTTCCAAAAAGAAGATTATATTCACAATAAACAAGAATTGGTCGTTAGTAGTACATTTTCTGTTTGTGTAAAGTATTCTTGGAAATGTTAACATGTTATATCTGTTGTTTCATTTTTTTTGAATTAAAAAATCTCTTGTATGTCATATAGTTTGGCTGTGGAAGTATAATGCAAGTAATCCACTGTATTCCCATTGACAATAATTCCAGTATATAGCAATGAGCTATATTTCAGAAAACAAAACTTAAGTGTGTGAACGAAAGTTTTATGTGCTTTTAAGTTTTAGATCAGTCATAGTCTACATAATATTTCTTCTGTTGTCATAATAATTACATGACCCTTTTTAAACTTATTTTTATTGTATAATCCGCCTTCAGTTAAATATACTATATGTTAATGGTAAGACCCAGAAGTCTCTCCACAAGCTAGTAAGAGAGGAACATATTTAAAAACACTATTAACCCACTTGTCAAATATAAAACATTAATACAAAACAACATATGTGAGTTGCCATTCATTTTCAATAAGTTTTTAATTTAAAATTTTAGCCTCCATAATATGAAAAATACATATTTATGTACTCATTTTTTTTATGTACTCATTTTTTAATGGATTTTTCTTTATATTTTTTATAGTCTTTTATTTTTTCTGGGTGAACAATCATATGTCATGGGAGTTGTACATAGTATTGAAAATTTTTCTTCCTCATGAAATATTGATAGGAAAAATAAGCATTCTACTATGAATGTATCTTGACAAGTTGTGAAAAATTCTCAAACTGGATTTTTAAAAACTATCTCATGACCTATTTTATGTTAAATCACAAATGTGTAAATTGCTGTGCACACACAGACACACATATGTAAATACACACACACACACACACACACACACACACACACACACATAAAGAGAGAGAGAGGAAGAGAGAGAATCTATCTTAAACAACTAAGCAGGAGTGTACTCCCTAGGGATGGGTATCTGCAATGAGATATATTTCTATTTGTTACTGCCCCCCACAGGATTATGGGAAATGTTCGAATACACATGAACAAACCTATAGATGCTACAGGAGTTTCTGGCTTTTTCACATTCCTGGGTGCCTATCAGTGCATCCTCATCCCCATGTCACACCCAGTCTGGTATTAGTTACCACTTTGATTGTACCTCTGCATTCTGTATTTCTCAAGTTGGATGGCAGAGGATTAGAGATGGGTTTGGAAGGCAAGACTTCCCATATGTACAGTGACATGGAGATGACAGTAACAGAGGAATGACAATGACATTTCTGGTTTACAGCTATCTACCTGGTTCCTCTGAGTTCTGAACTGCTGGCACTGACTTTTCAATTTAGTAAAATTACTGAGACACATGAGAGTGATCACTTCCTCCAAATTCCATGGTACATTTCAAAATAGCCTTTACAACAGTTTATTTATTGACTTGGTAATGGGTTCAAATTGAATAAAATTAAAATTGGAGATTTCCTCAATATTATAACTTACTTAAATTAATATTTTTGTGTGTTTTGGACCTTGTAAATAATCCTTTTATAAAGGACTTAAGATTTTCCCTTGCGAAAGGTTATGGTGTAAAATACTTTCTGCCAGTGCATATTGAATTGTCATTGACTATATTAAACTTTTATGAACAAAAATCATAATCTTTACTTACTCTGATCCAGTGAGAGTAGAAAGTATGAAGTTTTCAGTGCAGATGCTCAATGAGTTACTTTTTTCCTGCTGAGAGGATGTGTGACTTGGCAACCAAATGTTAAAGTTAACCCACTGTACTTCTCCCATTTGAAGCTGCCACCCTTACTCAATAACCTTCATCAAAGAGGGTAGCCTGGGTTAACTTGAGATTTTTGAAAACCTCCTGAGCCAGATTTTTAAATAGTTGCTGTTTTAGTTAAAGTTCTAACTACCTAAAATATCAGACATATTAAAATTTAGATTTATATGCAAACACTAAAGCCTCTTATAATATTTTATTATTTAATGATATTTATTGTCTCTGGTATGCCTGGCACTATTCTAGATCCTGAGGAACAGTGGTGAGCAATATAAATAAGGCACTTATTTGCATGTAGCTAACATTCTAGTGGAGTTAGAAAACAAAAATAGAATTGAAATGAGATAGATACTTCATGGGAAGCTTTTTGTTGTCTTAAATTTTCAAATAAAGACATAAACCTGGGAACCATAGATAATTCTGTCCCCATGTTATGAAAAGCATTACTATTGCAATTTATTGAGGACTCATTAAATGTGTCAGGGTATTTCTAGCTGATATAATAAACTCCAGAATTTCAATGGCTTACAGTTACTAAAAGTTTTTAAAAATTTTAACTGTCTGGTGCATTTGTTCCGAGTTGGTGGCTGGCATCCTACATGTTGTGATCCAGGGAGCCAAACTCCTCCCATATTCTGGTTCCATCATTCTTTAGGGGCTCTGAAATTCCTGCATGTAGGTGGAGAAAGAGAAAAAGCAGAAGAGAATATCCACTCATGTCTTATTCTTCTTGTTGTAGAGGTGGCACATATCAGGTCCTCCCACTTAACTGTTGGAGAGAACTAGTCACACAGCTATGCCAAGGTATAAGAATCTGGGAGATGTAACATCTGATTGGACAGCTGTGCTCAATGTATCTTCACACTGTCAAGGGGAGCACAGAATTTTGCTAGAGAGATGACACTTATACCATGTTGATAAGAGATATCTTTAGCGTATCACCCACTTCCAGCCCATATATGTAATGGCCAGAACACAAAGACAGTAGGGATGGGTTCATTAAGAAGTAGAAAGTGGCAGCTTAATGCTGATTCAATTTTGATGACTTCCTGCTAACAGATTGGATCATGGATAGAGGGAAAATGGATAGAGTGAGAGCAGGTGCACATCCACTGACACCTGAAAAGATCTTGTAGGTAAGAGTAGATTCTACTCCATGGAAGAAGACTGGGCTTGGGCTCTTAAGACAGTATGCTCTTTTGCACACCTGAAACTGATATAAAGAATATTGCATAGTTACCTAAAAAAAATTAAAGACTGCTTCAAGACACATTCTGCTAGAGTAAGAACTCAGGAGAGTCTATGTGGAATAAAAAAATGCTAGAAAGAGGAAGAGGGAGCTCCTAAAAGTCAATTGGAGAATATCAAGCAGCACCAATTAAGTATAAATGGCCTTTCTTCTTTTACCTCTCATCGCATCTACATCCTATAACTTGAAGGAGTCATATTAGCATAGTGATTGCAGGAGCAGAGGAAGTTAGAGCAGGAGATTTAAAAGAGCAGGTCATGTCTACCTTCTTCCTCAAAAGCCTTCTAAGAAATTACTAGATGGTTCCAAGGTTGGGTATGGAGTTCCAGGGTGGAAAGATCAGGAAAAGTATTCATTGGAAATAGATGAAAGTGTTCATTTATTTTGTCCTTTCTAAAGTTTTACTACATTTATTGGCGTGACATCAGTTAGCAAAATTATATACATCATCTATATATTACATTGTGTGCTCACCACCTACAGTCAGTTCTCTTTCCATCACCATGTATTTGACCTCCCTTTACCCTTCTCTACCTTCTGCCCCTACCCTCTGGTAACTACTAAACTGTTGTCTGTGTCTGTGTTTTTCTTTCTTTGTTTGTCTTGTTCATTTGTTGCTTTCAATTTTATATCCCATATATGAGTGAATTCATATAGTTCTTTTTTTGACTGACTTATTTCACTTAGCACGATAATCTCAAGATTATTCATCCATGTTGTCCAAATGGCAATATTTCATTTTTTTCTTATGCCCAAGCAACATTCCATTTCTATATATATCCCACATCTTCTTTATCCAGTCGTCTATTGAAGGACACTTTGGTTGTTGTCATGTCTTGGCCACTGTAAATAATGCTGCAATGAACATAGGGATACACATATCTTTACTGATAAGTGTTTTCAGGTTTTTTGGCTAGATACCCAGAAGAGGAATTGCTGGGTCATATGGTAATTCTATTCTTAATTTTTTGAGGAACCTCCATACTGTTTTCCATAGTGGTTGTACCAATTTACATTCCCACCAGCTCTGTATGAGCTTTCCTTATTCTCCACAGCCTCTCCAGTACTCATTATTTATCTTGTTGATGATAACTATTCTAATAGGTGTGAGGTGATATCTCATTGTGGTTCTGATTTGCATTTCCCTAATAACTACTGAAGTTGAGCAGTTTTTCCTGTATCTGTTAGCCATTTGTATGTCTTGGGAGAAGTGTCTCTTCAGGTCCTCTGCTCGTTTTTTTAATTGGATTGTTTGTTTTCTTCTTGTTGAGTTGTATAAGTTCTTTATATATTTCAGATATTAGTCATTTATTGAAGACATTCTTTGCAAATATCTTCTCCCATTAAGTTGGTTGCCTCTTTGTTTTCTTGATGGTTTCCTTTGCAATTTTTTTCCTTAAAATATCTGAAAATGAGACTGCTCTAGCATTGAGAACAATCCTCAGATAACAGGGGTTGGAGAAAGGGAGATCTTGCCTGGATTAGAAAGGAATAGTGGGAGAGAGAAACTTTTCAGGGTGCACTCAATCAAGTTTATTCCATCCACTGTACCATTACCATAACAACAAATGACTGAAATAAATTTAGACAGTGATAATTCTACAAATAGGTGATGGAAACAGAAGTCACATTAGGTGGTGAACTGATTATACAAGTTGACAATGCACTGTAGAATTGTATGCCTGAAACCTATGTAATCCTTGCTAACAGATGTCACCCCAATAAAAAAAAATAGTCCAGGGTTTCATTGAAGGTATCATGAAGACTGATGAAGCAGTGCATTCAAATACCATGCACAAGCCCTCAGGACAAAATGAGCTTGGTGGGAAGAGACCTAAGCAGACATTTGGTCCTATCCAAAACATCCACAAAAACATTTGGTACACATTTGGTTTTGTCCAACATGTTTTTGGAGACATTGGTTCCATGATTTGTTAAACTGTGTAAATATTTAACTTCTTAATTTACATTATTTTATTGTAATTCCTGGTAAAATGTTTTATTGTTAAATTTATTGCAGTAACATTGATTAGTAAAAATTACATAAGTTCCAGGTGTATAGTTCTACAATACATTGTTTATGTGTTGTCTTATGTGTTCATCACCCAGAGTCAGTTCTCTTTCCATCACCATATATTTGTGTCCCTGTCCCTTCTCCCCCAACCCCCTCCCTTGATGATTATTTTTCTTTTTTGGGAGGGAGGGGCTAGTTCCCTAGCTGGGAATCGAACCCAGGCCATGGCATTGAGAGTGCCGAAGCCTAGCCACTCCACCAGGGAACCCCCCCACATGATGAATTTTTAACAGGACTAAATATCAAGAACATTTTTGGCACAGACCACCTGTTTCAGTGGATGTTTTGGACAAGACCAAATGTTCTGCAAGGAAGGGATTTAGCTAGGAGGAACTTAGGCATTCCAGGAACAGAAAAGAGGCTTGTGAGGCTGGAATTTTGATAGTAATATTTGGTTGGGGGGGTGGTATGCTATCAGAGGTGTCAGCAGGGCCACGTCTTGTAGGACCTCAAAGGGCAAGATGAGATATTTTATTCCATGTGCAATTAGAAGCCACTAAAGGGTGTAAAGGGGAATGAACTGATCTAATTTACTTTTAAATTACTGAAAATGTAAGAAAATAATATATAAATATATTTAGATGCTGAAAATATTTTACATTTGTTTTAAAAAATATATGTGTTCAAATTTCGTCTGAAAAGTTTATAGCTTGAAAAATTCAATACATTGGTTTGCACAAACTTTAAAATAGTATTCCAGTCTTATCTCAGTATTTGAATTTTTTTCAGTATTCTAAATTTCAACATCTGAGGAATGTCCTCATCCTTTAAAATCTTATAAAGTCATACCTTGGAACTCAAATGCTTTCAAACTCAACGAGTTTTGTATTCATTCTGACCTGAAAATTTTGTCCTGGTACTTGTCATTTGTTTGGTACTTGACATGCCTCTAAGGGCCCATTAACAATGAATACTGAGGTACCACTGCATTATTCCTTATGGGAACATTTTTGTTTAGTCCTCATTGTTTTTGGTACTCATCGTGCTTCCTGGAACCAATTAATGATGAATACCAAGGTACCACTCTATTCCACAGGATTGAATACATAATTTAGTTCTTTTACAAAGGATTCTGAGAAATGTAAAAAATTTCTTTTAACAGTCATTATGTTGGCAAAATATTTCTTAAGTACATCAGGAGAAAAATACTGGACCCCTTATAAAGGAATGCTCTATATTTTTGAACCCAGAAGATGCCATGTGAAGAGGGAAGACAACTTTGGAAGTCACCATGTATAGTCGTTACTGTTTTACTGGAGTTAAAAGAAATCAGTCAAGACTGATCCAATTCTAAACATAAACTAACCTTAAATAAACCATTCATCAAAGTGGAGGAATATGCCATTGGCAAGACATATACTAAAAAATATTTCAAACTTTTTTATGTATAAAGTATTAACAGAAATTCAACTGACTTTGTACTTCCTGATGAGTAAGAATTATTTATCATAAAATGAAACTGGCATGGTAGGATACTTTAGATAAGACTATTAACCATTTTTGCAGATGAATTAGTGATACTTTTCATATATTATTTGCTCAAAATAGTTACGCATTTCTGAATTATATTGATAACACAAAGGAGGTGTTCTGAGAATAAACTTACAAATTTTGCTCATGTCATAAAATAATAAATCACAAATTTGTCTTTTATTTTCTAAATGCATCAAATACTTAAAGAAATACCTAATTTTTATAGCCTTAAAAATATAGATAGATAGAAAATTATTCTTGTCCAAAGTAATTTTGACAATATTTTGGCAGATGGATATTTACTAGAAGTTATTTACATATAAAAATAACATATTTTAAAGGTGTCTTTTAGGGACTTTTTTATCTATTTCAATTGAAAGAAAATAATATTCAAACCATGATGTAAGTTTGAAATTATTTTTTATAATATTATAGTTAAATTTGACGTGTATTTTACTATGCTAGAAATACAGCACAGTTCAATGACAACTTAAAACATTTCACTCTAATGAAACATTCATTTTTATTGAGTCTATTGCTGATTTTGGACTGCAGAGAATTAGATTGCAGACGTTCTCCCTCAGTTGGAGTGCTATTTAGTGTCAGTAGCTCTAAGCCACTGATGATTGCTGTTTGAAAGGCTGCTTTGCGAAGGGTTTTGAGGGGGCATCCAGACCTACTAGATAAGAGTGAAGTGAACAGGTGGATGTGTCAAAGAGGAACTGTGACGCAACTGTCTCTTAGCTGCCATCCCCATTTCCTTCTCTTGAGATTTGGCCAACTGTAGCATGTCCTAACATGTTTGTAAAACTAGAGAATGCTTCTGTTACATGGCTTGTAGTTCACAGGGGAAAAAGTAGATTCAAGGGGTTTTTATTTTATTTTGTGTCCGAAGTTTATATGGGATAAGACATAAAGCAATTTGATATTCTAGTACATTATTCCTCTTTAGACCAGAGTTTTTCAGTGTACTGTTAGCAAAATAAGAGGGTCAAAATGAGAATTTTTTTTTTAAGAAATAGAATAAAAAATAGAAAATATTAAAGAACATCACATTTGATAAGAGTAGGGACTGTTTTGTGAAGCGTTTTTTTTTTTCCAGTGGTATGTGTATATGGGCTGGATCATGATGTAATGTAAATTCATCTGGGTTGTGGTTAAAACATTTTGGAAATCATGATTTACATCTTAGCATTTTTACTTCTGTGAATAAGCTATAGCATTGTCTTAAACTAATACCTTCTCTAGAAAACATCTGGATAGTAGACCAAGACAGATATCTAATCCCAAATGCCTCATGCTATTTTCTGTCTAAAGACCGGGGAAATTTTTCTAGGCACATAAATGGTTGTTGGCATTTGTTATCCTATCATATTCTTTTGGTTTGGGTTTGTTTGTTTCTTAGAAAGTTCCTAGGAGACCAAGGTCTGTAACAGTCTTATAAAATATGTCAGGTTTGCCTAGAAAATAGTAAACTCTGTGATGAAATTTCATTGTTGGGTTTTTTTGCATTTTATATTCTTATTTTTCCTTCCTTATAATTTGAGCATTGGATATTTTACTGTAGAAATTTAAATGCCCATTTATTTTTGGAATCCTTGATTCTAATATATCCTAAAACTATTGTAGATGGCCATTCTCCATTGTATTTATAGGTAAGACTTATTTGTAATAAATCTCTACTTTAATCTAATTATGAATTTGTGTATGTATCTTTGATTTCCATCTTTCTTTGCCAGATGTTGTTCACCACACTGAATGCTATTTACATTCCCCTAAAATGTAATGTTTATACATTCATTTATTTATATAGAGGTAATTAAGTTAATATTTTCTATGGATGGAAGCTGCATTGTCAATTTTGATGATGAGCTTTGTAAATAACTCTCTCCCCATCACCAACTGTCATTATCAGCTTAGTATCAAGGTTTTCTTTGTCAGTCCTGTAATGTGATTTGATAAATTTCAAAATAGCTCCCGGTCCTAAAGAATACCCACTATCAAACTTTAAATTATGACTGAAATGTCCAACATTCTCCTATATGATTAGGATAAGGCATTATATACACCTGGTCTGTATTAAGATTGAGACATGTCCTATCTGTTATTCACCTTTTACACATTTGCTTTAGTTAATGGCTTTTATATTAGTGGAAATCATGGCTGTCATAGGATGAAATGTAAGTTACGAGCAAGGATGAGTTAGAAGGAAGATCAGGAAATGTCTTAGGACTTGAAAATTGCGTTTCAGGGCTGAATGTGTAGTTAGAGGGGTAGGACAGGAAAAAAAAGAACAGAAAGAAGGAATCTAAACAGGAAGGTAGTCCTATCATCAATACAATTTGACTTCTTAGTGCAGATTGTTCTTACTACTTGATGCTAATGTACAGAGCTACTTTAAAGTATGTCCTTTGGCTCAAAAGCAGCAGCCACAGTGTTTTAGAAATACAATTTTTCAGGCTCCATCCAAGATCTACTGAATCAGAATGTTTGGGTCTCAGGACCAATAATGTGTGCTTTAGCCACATCTGCAGGTGATTCTTGTGCATGCTGAAGTTTGAGTACTATAGCTAGAGGTAACATTGCCAAATGGACCTCATATTAATAATGGTACTGAGGCAAAAATGTATTTTAAATGTAATTTTACAGTGTGCTTATTATTTAGCTAATAAATATCTTAGAGTATTTTGTTGAAAAATGTAATGTTACCGTTTACCAGGACTAATCAAGGAAAACAAAAGATTGAAAGTAAGTGAAATACATTCAATAGTGAACCAAAAAGACAACAAATGGCCTTATATTGTACAATATAAAAGTCATTGTATTTGCTTCCATGGAACAATAGCTCTATGCTGATACTAGGTGCTGATTGTATTTGTTTGGTTAATTCTAGGAGCGTACTTCCTTTGAAATACCTCTATGTAATGCAAAAGAAGAAACTCTTATAATAAAAGTGCAATTTTCAAGCCCTAACTTGAGTGGAATCCAAGAGTTTGAACTGCAGCCAAAAGAAAATATCGACTATGAAGTATGTTATTCTCCAGCCACTACAGGCTGTAGAGATGAAAGGTATGGTTCAATATGGCAGTATATTTTATTTTTGATCCTCTGAAATTAAGCTTTTAAAATTATTATTTCTTTGAATGCTATAATCATTCAGATTACACTTTCTCATAGTTTTAGCTTTATTCAATGCCATTTATTTGCAAAATATACTAATTTAGAGTTGGCATTATTTTCTCCAATTTAAAAAATGTTATTCATTGAAATTTCAAGCTAGGTAATTTCTAAATTGCTCTTTATATATCCTCTTTCCTTTCACTTTTCACTAATCAAATTTTTATAGGTGCAAAAAATGAATCAAATGAAAATGACTAAACAAGGATTAGGGGATAAACTTCCAATTTTCTTGATGAAATTATTTTATATTTTACATTCTCAATTAAATACATATCATCCACTTGGAGGATATAGAGAATACTAAGGGTGTTATACTGTCCTGAATATTTTTAATTTATTTTTTTATTGTTAGACTTATTGGGGTGATATTTGTTAGCAAGAATTACACAGATTCCAGGTGTACAATTTTACAGTGCACTGTCAACTTGTTGTATAAGTTCACCACCTAGTGTGAGTTCTCTTTCCATCACCATGTATTTATACTATGCTGAATTTATACACAGATGCTTCTCAAGTTAGAGTTAAGTCTTTATAAACACATTGTAAATTTAAAATATCGTTAAGTCAAAAATGCATTTGAAGGAGTTATCCACAGGGAGGGCCACACGCTTGGGCCCAGTTGTGGGGTGGAAGTGGCCAGTTTAGAGACTCGGGACATTGAGTTTGATGGCGAAGTTGGATGAGGCTGGTGAGCTGAGTGTACAAGGAGAAGGAAGGTTGAAGAGACTAGAAAGTGGGGAAACAATTTTGGAGGACTCTGTTGAGAGGCCCAACAGTAACCACGGTTGGGGAGGATAGCAACCCTCCTGGCCAGGCTGTCGCTGCTGCCTGTTGCAAATGGAGAAGTTGACCTCTGGGAGGGTTCTGCTCCTGCGTGGGCTGAGTTAGCCCCAGTGCCCTGGTTTGTGTGGGAGGACAGCAGAGACAGTGGGAGGTAGAGAAGACCAAGGGTCTCAACACATCTGCTGGAGAGCAGGTAGAATTGGACAGTTGATATCCTGAAAATGATCAGGAAGGAAGGCAGTGGGGTGCACAGCCACAGGTGATCTGGGAGGGCAGAGCTTGAACTAGTTAATACCAGCAGCTCCTTTTTTCCAGACAGAGGGTTGTGAACCCACCTGGGGATGAGGCCTGGTTTTGTGGAAACAACTTAGCCTCACGGGGCTGTAGGCTCTGGCCCAGGGTGGTATGTAATCTTGGCTCAGCCTGGGACAGGGTCCACGCTGGACCCAGTCTGGTGGAACCCAGGTCCGAGTGTGAGGCCAGACCCTTGGGTAGTGGTGAGGGTGGTCTAAAGAGTGAAGTGCCATCCTGAGCGGTTAGTGGTGTGGCGCCTAATGTGTCTGACAGGTGGGGGCTGCTGAGGCAGGATATGACCCACGCTTTATTTTCCAGGTGGCAGTGCTCCCCTTTGTACTTTTCCTCTAGGTTTGGTGCTAACCTCTCCTGTGAGCTCATTCTGCCCCCTCTCCTCCTCCCTTTAACCGTCTCGAGGTTATCCATTCACTTAAAACATTGCTTCTGGTAATCTGGTAAGCCTGGGAAAGCTACTGAAGTTCTTGTTGGAGCCGGTATTGTTGGTAACCTTGGAAGAAAGGCTCTCCCTGCCTTGATGATGGGTGGGATGAGTTGGTGTCGCTTGCCGATGGAGAGGGTAGGGATTGAATGTGCACCCTTGGTTGGGCCCACAGCAATGGTACCAGCTGAAAGTTAATGAAAGAGCCTCATGGACCGTGGTTTATTGCTGTCAGGTTCATCATGGTGATCAGATGGCACCAGGAGAAATGGAGCCCCTGGCTAGTGTGAGTCATAGCAGTGCAGGAGGGGCGACCCTGAAGGAGCGAGCTCACCTAAATTGATGCCAGCAGATTGAATTTCCAGAGTCTTAGGAGGAGGAAGTTCTCCAATGTCGTGGTTCCAGGCCCTGCTCAGGAAGCCCTGTATTCAGGAGGCCATCATTTAAGGTTTTCAGATGAGGTTCTGAGAGGCAGTCTTAAAAAGTCCAAAGCAGATGCATCCAGGGCCACCAGCTGATGTGTTTATTTGAAGTATGATCCAGGAGCACCAACCTCTGGGCAAATGAATGCGGGCAGGCAACCCTCTTTTTCTGGGTGGAGGTTTTCAGATGCTGCATCTTCTTAATTCAGCCTCCTGTCATACTAGTTCTGTTGTACGAACCTTGCTTCTTCCAGAAGATTCTTAAGCTGTAGAACATTTTGCTATTGATGCCAAATGCACAGGTGATGCCTTGTAGATGGAGCCCTGTGACCCTCTCACCTGCCAACCCACCTGCCTGCCTGTGCCTTGTTTGGAGGAATTCTTAGTGTGTTATAACTGGGAAGATGTTCATTTGAAATGACTTAGGCACATAATTGGATGAAGCAAATTGGGTGGGGGAGTGGTCATTGTGTTGTGCTGTGCCTGGGCAGGTACAAGTTGGTCATGTCCAAATTCTGTTAGAAGTGACACGTCGAGTTGGGCATTTCTACTGCATTGCAGATTACTAGAAAAAGGAAACGAGGTACTGGTAGTGAGCTTTGATTCTCTTTCTCTATAGGTTTTTTAACTTAAATTTTACTTGATAAATTTCAAAGTAACAGGCATTTAAATGAGAGGACCTAGGTGAGGGTTTTAGGAGGGGAGGGCACAGCTTGGCAGTTGTATTGTGGGGATGGGGTAAAGAAAAGAGGGATGGTAGGGAAATGTGTGTGGAAGGGAATTCTCTGGAGAAAGAATCGGGGATAGGCGGGGGAGGGCACAGCTTGGTATTAGAAGGGGCGGGGGTGAAGACAGGGAGAGGGGTGGGTGGTTAGGTATATTGCAGAGGAGGCTGGGGATCGTAGGGAATGTGTGTTGAGGGAATTGAGAAGATCAGTGGGCAGAGCTCTGGGAAATGTAATAGAGCTCGTGGGCAAAGAAAATACTAGTTAATACTAGTGAATTGCTAATTAAACTTGCTTGGAAGCACAGAAGTCGGTTGGAAACTTTCTAAAGCACTCAGAAATCTAAGTGCAGGGAGAAAAGCAGAATTGGTTTACTGCAAGGTGGGGAAGACTGACTATTAGGTCATTTGAAAAATTGTGTCCAAAATTTGCATGAGTAGAGGACTACCAACATCCCTCACTGCCTTGCAAGCCTAAGTGATTTCTGTGCAGCTGTGAAGGGGTGAAGTAATCAGGAGCAGCAAGTCTCAGAGAAGACTTTAAATACTTATGTTGTTTCTTCAAAGTAAGTGTGAGATTTTGGTGTGCACTTGAGATTAGATGTACTCTTCTGGGTTTATAACTCATATTTTTTTCACTGAGATATTGTGTGATTCAAAATTTGGAGCAAATTGAAAATGCAGTGATTTCTCAAGGAATTTTGTATGTTACATTGTGCGTTATATAAACACATTGCTTATCTTTGTGGTCAGTATTAATAACAGGATTTTGCTTACTATTGTCTTTTCATAGTCATCGTAACAAGGAGAACCGAATAACCTTTCATGGTCACTGTAAAATTACTGTAATATTTAGTAGCGAACAATCCATGTCCTCTTCCTAAGGTTAGAGTTAATAATCTATCTATCTTTAGTGTGAATGTTTGTTTTTTTAAATGATCATGCAGTACTAGAGGGGAAACTATCAGCCAAAATCAATTTGGGGAAGAAGCAAAATGGGGTGGGAAAGTGTTTACTAGATGTGGTTTCATTGTCAAAATTCAGGGAAAGATCTGAAAACCCTTTGTGATATCGCTTGTTTTGGAGATACATCTATTGAATTGCTAAAGTAATAACCAGTAGCTTTTTGTTATCATGTTCCTCTTTCCCTTAAATTTCTCTTTAAAAATTTTAAATCCCAAATACTTTTTGCCCTTGTGATTGTTTTTGGCTTCTGGGTTTTGTTTTAAATGCTTAAAAATACGTTGACCTGATAGTTCCCGTTCTTAACCTGTGACTTGGGTGTGACTCAGTTACTGTCATTGGAATTAGAGTCTTAGTCACATGTGTGGGGAAACATGCAGGGCATGCTGTTGTGAAATTGAAACTGTAAAAGTAGGTGGTTAAGAGTACTTGAAAATTGCTCTGTTAAGAACTAGTACTGTTGCCTCATGTACGTGATTACTAATCATTTTTCTTCCTCATACAGCACAAATAAAGGTTTGAGTTCTAAACTCATTTTTAAAAATGCATTTGATACACCTAACCTAGCAAACATCATAGCTTAGTCTAGCCTACCTTAAACGTGCTCAGATAACTTCCATTAGCCTACAGCTGGACAAAGTCATCTAATACAATGAAGATACTGAGTATTGGTTGTAGCCCAGGAAAAGGTCAAAATTCAAAAGTTGAATTATGTTTTTTACTGAACACATATTGCTTTTGCATTATTATAAAGTTGAAAATGGTAAGTTGAACCATTGTAAGTCAACCCATCATAAGTCAAGGACCATCTGTGTGTATATACACAGACACAGACTTTATGAACACATACCCATACACACACACACATATTAGCAGTGCAATGACAAGTGTTTTTCTAGTGTGATAATTATGAAAAAGTTTCTTAGGATTGTATATTCAGATACATGCACACGCAAACACATAGTCTCTGTTTATATTTAAGTCAATTAGTTTTTAGTAAAATAATCAACTTTGTTTCAGAAGTTATACCTCATTTATTTATTATAGTTTAAAGACTAAACTTGGTATGTATAATGCATTCCATTATTCCATGAAAATGACTTTTGTTAGTGTATATACTTTTTCAGAGTTAGGATAATTTTTTTTAGGATAATTCTTATTTTAATGAATGATGAATAAATGAATACATTTATGGTATTTTAGAGGAGAAAAGTTTTGTAATATGAAGCATGAAACTAAGAACATTTTATAAAATACACTGTTTTGATATATTACCATTATAAATGTGAGCTAGTCTCCTCTCCCCAGTGTGACTATATAGGCTTTGTGAACACAGACTAAGTCTTGAATTTTCTTTATCAACATACATTAAAGGGATAATTTTGGGTAATACCTACTGACTGTTTACTCTGTTATCATCACTGGGGCATGGGTTTTACATAGAGACACACATTAAATTCTCAAAGTAACCCTGAGAAATAGGAATGATTGCTCCCATTTTATAAATGATGAAATTGAAGGTAAAAAAGTTAGGTCACTTGTTCAAGGCTGCACATGTGAAAGATGATGGAGCTGAGATACTAGCTCAGTTATACTTTTAGACTGTCACATGCTCTCTCTCTCTCTCCTCCATAGATGAGCACATGCTGATTATAAAGGAAACTCTCCAGAGCTTGCATGTCATTTGATATCCTTCATATGAAAATATGCATGTGTTCAATTCAACAAACTAAATTTGATTTAATCATAGTTTAAAAGCAGAACTTTTTGTGTTATAGCTCCTTCAAGACTTTTGAGTTATGTTTAAATATATTTTATTGATTTGACAGACATTTATTAAACAGATATTAATGATGGCATTGTTTTTTCTTGAATAATAAAGTGATTTTTTTCACCCCAAATGAAAAAATTTTAAATGTATCTACAATGAGAGTAGAATGTGTCACAGCAGTTGTCAAATATTGTATGGGATTATTTTTTCTGCCAAATTTATTATGCAAACCAAAACACCTGAAAATATTTTGTATATTTTCTCTACCAGCATTATTTTTCAACCTGATAAAGCTCCAGAGTTCTGGTATTTAGCAAAATTTACTGTTGAATTACCACAACCAGAAAAAGTGCCAGAAATATTCTGCGATCTTGGAAAGTAAGTTCTATTTAATACATAAAACTTCATGGAAGAAAAAATGTTTACCTAAAAGAGTATTGCTCTAATGCATTTAATATTTTTAATAAAGTGTGAAAATATTTTTAATTGATTCTATTTTCCAGGGAAGGTTTGATATTTAAACTACCCTGTGGAAAACTTACGTGAAAGAAAAGTCAGGATTATTAAGGAGAGCCTTTTATTCAAAATAATGGTTGCAAAGGTGGTTAAAGAACTGTACCAATAGTTGGAGGGGGACTATTGCAATAGGGACAATATTCTGATCTCAGAAATCTGGAAGTGTCTCAAAATTAAATAGAAAACAGCTTCTTTTTTTAGTAAGGGAAAGGAGAGGTAAGCAGAGAGATATAAGCAGAATCTCTGGAGGGAAAGCTAGGCAAGGAATGGAAAATGACCGGGTGGGGACTGATAGAAAAAGCATCTCACTGGGGTAAGATGATTCCCAGGAATAACCAAGAAGAGGCACATTCCACTTTTTTGTGTGTGCTTGCTCAGGCTTGGGAGACAAGCACAGTTCAGGGGGTTGTAGGAAAGAGAGAAGGTTTACTAAAGTTTGGTCAAGGCAAAGCAGAGGGTAAGCACAGCAGTGGGCAACTGAGAATACTTTGTCATGTGGTTAATGCCATATTCCCTTGAGATACGACCATTTATATTTAAGTGGTTGAGTTCCTATTACGTATCTAGCACCAAGGCACTGATTTGCTAGTGGGCATTAATTTCTCACCATTAGCACACCAAAACAGTGTTGAATTATCCTACCTAGTACCAGATCTCAAGCCACAACATCACTTCAAGTAATTTATTAAGGAAGTGATCCCTGTAGGAAAAATCAGTAAGCCAGTAGGAGAAGACTTTATCTGATCCTGCAGAAAGCTCTGGAGCATAAATTATATCTCAGAGTTTGCCTTGTTTCATGCCAAGATGCTGGGCTTTTGAACTTCCATACTAGTCAATATAAACTTCCCTGGCATGAGCTATAAACTCCCAGACACAACTGTTGTTAAGGTTGAGGAGGCTCCAGGACCCAAGAGCAGTCATCTGAAAGTCTCAGATGGAAGTTGAACAGGAAGCATGTAGAACTTGGGGGATGGGGACAGATAGTTGGTAAAAATCTTCTGAGGGACCTGGGTGGGGCACTCACAATGTCTACTACAAATTATTTACAATTTTATTTCTAGCTTTATGTATTCTCTTGTTTTTAAAAATATATTTATACATGAAAATTATATCTATATGTATAACCAATTATTAATAAATGTGAGGTAATTTTGTAAAAATATTTGGTTCAACCGGTATAGCAATCATGATTTTTTTCATTCTATTATAAAACACTAGCCTTTTCTCTTTCTACATTCTTGTTAGTTTTGAACTTACTTTTTTTAAACTTAATTTTTTTATGTAAGTCTCACTGTGTATAATTAAAATCCACATCATATTAAAATATGTTTGTACAGTCTTTGATTGTACCCAGTGTCCTTAAAATTCTCTATATACTTGTATATTGGTGTGGCTCTATCGTCATACATTTTCCCAGTTAGTTGGAGTCTCTTTCAGTATGGAAACGCACGAGTTTCTGTTCTAGAAATCCCAAATTTTGGTATTCCTCTATTTTTTTCTTTTCTATTCATATACCATCTGTGTTTTAGATCTAAAACTGAGAGGCTGACATTTTAATTTTCTTACTTTTTTTGCCCTTTTCTCCAACATTTGTGTTTTTGCATTCAGACAGATTTACTCAATTTTATCTTCTGAGCTTTTTTGTTGAAATGTCATGTTAGCTCTCAACATCCAAGACCATTTTTTGTTGTTTGTATTTGGATTTTTCCTTTTTTCTTAAATATAATGTTCTTATCTCATGTCTGTAATATTTTCTTTCATATTTTTTAAAACATGAATGGTCATTTTAAGAGGCCATTGTCTTTGTTTTTATGTGTATGGTTTTGGGTTTGTTATTTCTTATTAGAAACTTTCTCTGATGCTTGCTTTACTTGTATTTACTTGTAAGCCTTGAAAATGATAGATGGGCCTTATTGATCTGACTTCCATTCATGTTGTTCTATGTGACATTCTTCATCTATTTTTCTGCTGCAAAAAGAAATTCCTTTTTATTGTTTATGGACTTTCATTGTTTTTTTCCAGGTTTGGTATTTTATGAAAAACATTGTTTATAACATTGTTGCATATGCTTTTTTGCACATTTGTGCTCATTTCTATTTTGTATAAACTTAACAATATAGTATTGTTTCAATTTAGTGGATAATGACAGAGTTTGAAATTGGTTTTAACTATTTACAATCCCACCAGCCATATATGAATGGTAGTTGCTTCAAATCCTCAAAAATTAGTATTGTGAGACTAATTTTAACCATTGTGGTGTGTGTGAAGTCCTCATTGTACTTGAAATTTTAATTTATATTTCCTTTATGATTAATGAGGTTGACTCCCTTGTCATGTGTTCAGAGTCCATTTTGATACAATCTTTTTTAAAATTCCTGTTCATGTCCCCTGACTGTTTTTTTCTATCAGTTTGTTTGTAATTTTCTTTGTATTTTACATGTCTTTATATATTTTGGATACAATCCTTTATGGATTTTATATGTTGCAAATATCTTTTCTTAAACTGTGAATTCCCTTTTCAGTCTCTTAATGGAGTCTTTGAATGAAATTAAATTCTTAATTTTAATGTAGTTTAATTTTTTGTTTTATCCAGTTCTTCCATACTCTGAGGTCATTAAAAATGTCTATTTTATTTCTAAGAAAATGTATTATCTACACCTCTCATATTTATATCTACAATCTATCTGGAATTGACGTTTGTGTGTGATGTGAGAGAAACATCAGTTAAGAAGTCATACTAATTCCGGGTCAAGGTGACAGGAGCTTGGACTGGAGTGTTGACTGTGCCTTTGGTGAAAAGTGATTAATTTAGGTGTATTTTTGAAAGTAGAGATAATGAGCTTTTCTGACTAATAATATTTGAGGTGTAAGGAAAATGTATCATTTTTTTTTTCATCTACTCGTCTATCAGTGAATATTTAGGTTGTTCCAATATTCTCCACTATTATAAGTATCTCTTTGATTTCATTTTCTTTTTCTTGGATATGTACCCAAAAGTGGGATTGTTGAATCATGTGATAGTTCTATTTTTAAGTTTTTGAAAAACCTCCATATTGTTTTCCATAGTGTCTGTACCAATTTCTGTCAACAGTGTATCACTGTTCCCTTTTCTCGACATCCTCACCAACACATGTTATCTTACTTTAAAAAAAAAAAAATAGTCATCCTAACAGGTGAAAGTTGATATCTCAGTGCGGTTTTGATTTGCATACTACAGGATGACAATTTTGATGCTGTATATCAAAAGGCATTAGAAAAGATGGTGGATTGAAAATTATGAACCCTCTTGATTATTCCTTGCTTTGAGCATAAAAACCAGTCACATTTTTAGGGGTCTTCTCAATGAAATGGACAGTTTTGTGAACTTATTATTGTTTGTTAACTTTTTGTTTCGATTTAACAGTTATAAAATAATGAATAAACATTGCTCCTCAAACTGGAATATATTTCACTACCCAATATATAATAAATATCATTTGATGTCAAAAATAGAGAATCAGGGATTATCTAATTTAGCAAAATGTCATTAGTTTATACATGATTATTCTTGTTTTGAAGCTCACACAAGTCATTGTATTAGTTGCATGGGCCTGCCATAACAAGGATCACAAACTGAGTGACTTAAGACCACATAAATTTATTATCTCACATTCTGGAGGCTAGAAGTTTGAAATTCAAGATTTTAGCAATACCATGCTTACTCTGAAACCAATAAGGGAGAATCCTTCCTTGCTGCTTCTTGCTTCTGATGCTTTCCAGCATTCTTTGTTGTTCCTTGTGTACCGGATGCGTTACTCCTTTCTGCACCTCCATTGTCATGTGGCCATCTTGTTTGTCGTCATATCATCTTCTTAGAAGGACAGCAGTCATTTTAGATTAAGGGTCACCTTTCTCCAGTATGACCTCATTTTAACTAATAACTGAAATAGCCGTATTTCTAAATAAGTTCACATTCAGTGGTATTTGGAGTTCAGATTTCAACATATCTTTTGGGGGGATGCAATTCAATCCATGACAGTCATCAAGTTTATAAAATTATCATTGGACAACCTTATGAACAATTTACTAGCTTTGTTCCTTCTTCCAGGTATTGCACTCAGACCATGTATTTAATTAATCCTACACATGAGACCTTAGAATTGCAACAAACAAACAGTAATCCGGATAATTTTGTCCTGGATGCTTTCATATCACCAGTAAGTATATTCAGAAAGCCAACTAACTTACCACTACTACAGTATTTTCCAATTCTGATTTTGGGACACTGCAGAATATTACTTATTGAGTTATTAATAAGTTTTCAGATGTCTAAAATTTAAAAATAGAATTTATGTATAATATGTGTGTGTATATATGGTGCCAAAAAATGATATACACATGTTTAGCAATGTTATCTGTATATAACATAAATATTGATGTTAACCACTTTGAGCACCTCTTATAATTGCAGAAGTCAAACATGCCTTTTAATACAGTTTTTTTCCTTTCTTAAAATTTGTATGCTTTTTTTTTGGCACCCCCTGTATATCCCCAATGTTAATTTATCAAAAATCCCATATTACTTTTATATACATTTTCGAAATTATGTATGCTAGATTCATGCTCATTATCACTGAATTCTAAATAAACTTGGTGTTCTATATTACTTGACACTATATTTTACATAAATTAAATGAAATATGATATTCAGAACACAGTTTACAAATCACTGAAATTTCTCATTAGAAAATAGTGTTTTTATATTCTTTATATCACTACTTTATGGAGGAATCTAAACGGTGGTCCAAGGGAAAACAAATACAATATGGACTCTGCTTTCACATTTCCAACCATGCCTTTCTAGTCCATTCACTCTTTTATACATTTATAAAATATTGTTAAGTATGAAATAAGCAATTAATTTCAATATTATGAAGTAACTCAAAATGAATTTATAGATTATGAAAAATACTGTTACATATTGTAGAACAAATTAGGAACATGTATTCATATTAATGATAATAAATGGAAAGAATATACATATATGTATATATAACTTTATTCTTATTTTGTTGCATAGTAATCATGTTTATATAAGTAAGGATTTTAAAATATTTTTGCCCATAAATGCTTCAATAAATAAGCATAGACTGATTATCAAATAATGATATTAAAAAACTTGCTTTCCATATTATATATACTAGGGCTCTCTGGAAAGTATTCAGCCATGTATCATGAGGCATTTATGACTGGATTTTTTCCAGACAGCCCTCATATATCATTACACTAAACCAGTAGGCTTTCTGCAGTTAAATTTAAACCAGTGGTCTTTTTATTTCTTTCCTTGAAAACATGGGAAGTGCATTTTTCAGTGAATTTTAGATGGAAATAAAGGAATTTTATTGAATTACCACTGGGTTGTATACAGTACCTCAATCTTTACTCATGCATCTGATATATATAGATATATATGAGGAAACTGAAACCAGAAAGGCTAACATTCTTAAGTCACATTGTTAACAAAAGATAGTACTAGAATGAAAATCAAAGTTAATGAAATAGATGATTTACTTTATATACATATGTATATCCTTCACATAGAGACAAACTTTTACCTATTTGCTAAATTTAATGAATATATGAAATGCAAATAATTTTTGCTAAGGTTGATACCAAAATTAATTTATATTCCTTAAATGTGCATTAACTAATAGCCTTGAAATATTTGAGGTATCAAAGGGAGAGCCAACCTGAGATAAAAATATTTGCTGTAGATGTGTGTGTGTGTGTGTGTGTGTGTGTGTGTATTTCCCCACACATATATAATAGAAAGGTAACTCTGTTCTAAATATAAAATTAAATGTGCATTTATATTTAATTGTCATCAGACTTTATTGAGAACCAAGTGCTATATTTAACGGATTAAATGACTCTGCTAAGTTTTAATTTTTCAAAAGTTATCTGGAAAAATAAATTTGTGAACAATAATTGATTTATTTTTCAAAACTGTACTGCTCATTCTATCATCCTATAAGTGTTGATATTAAATATTATATCATTCATAGTGTAACATTTTGATTACATGAGATACTCAAGTCTTCAATATATTGTGATGAACTTTCTGGCTCACATTTTCTAAAAAATAACTCGAACTAGTACTGTTCAGAATCAGGTTATTCTAGCAGGTCACTCCTTGAGTGTGTACAAGGGCTGTCTGGAAAAAATCTGTCCAAAAATGCCTCTGTTTTTCATATTACATGGCTGGATACTTTCCGGACAGCCCTTGTATGTGATAAGACAAAGAGGAAAACCTCATTGTACACTGAAGAAACATGACTTACATCTGTGTTCACAATCAATTCATTTATTTTGACATTGCCAAGGCTACAAGTTAGGTTCCCAGTGTTTGGCATGTATCTTAGAATGGACAGTAAACTGTGGGTTCTTAAATAAAATGCATATTTCTATTGTTGGGTATTCTAACTCAGATAAAAAAAGATTAATCTTGATTTTCTTATATAAAGTGACTAATTCTGTATGGTCATTGTCTGGGAGAAGCAAGTACATGAGCACTAGCCATTTTACTAGTATTTGTCAAGTAGTTCTTACTGGGATTGGATAATATGTACAAGGCAACACATTAATCACATGAACATCAACCCAGCATATATCTAGCACACAAAGATGTTAACTCAAACTAAAAATTGATTGTTTTTATTCTCTTTCTTTTTTGTAAATTTACACAGCTGACCGTACTTCCTCACAGTACCAAAGAGGTACTTGTTCAGTTTCATCCTTCTGGCCTTGGAAGAACTCGTCATCAAGGTTCTATTATCTTCCATTGTACTCAGGTATGATATAATATTCTTGAACCAAGTCAAGTTCATTAAATTTCAAAGTTAACAATTAAGTAAAACTTATTCATCCATTGACACCTTTTGCAAGCAGAACAAGTTTATTGTAAAGTATTAATTAAATGAACTTTTGTAAATATAGTATACATCATTAATGTGCAGGCATCTAAAGAAAGCATTTAAGTCCTTAGACTGCTTGAATGTAGGAGAATATATACCCAGATTTAAAACATGTATTTTAATGTAAATGCCAAATCACTGGCATATATTGTTAGTTTTGTTTGTTTGTTTGTTTGTTTGCTTTTTAAATTCATTTTTATTGTTAGACTTATTGGGGTGACATCTGTTAGCAAGGATTACATAGGTTTCAGGCATACAATTGGGTTTTACTATCAAATTTTCATGAACTTAATATAAAAATGTATAAAATGTAATCTTGCAAATATTATGATATTTTTTCACTGTATTTTATTTTTACAGCGTTCCTGAATGGTAATTATTTGAAAAAATATTAATAGTTAATAATTTTTTAAGCATCTCTAAGCTTACTACATGCTATTCTTAGAATGATCTCAGTTGATTCTCACCACAGCCCTATGATGGAAGCAACACCATTTTACAGATCAAGAAACTGAGACAGAGAAATAAAGATCAGATAGCTAGTAAGAGGTTGAACAATATCTTCAGTATTTTTACAGCTACCTACAGATTGCCAAGTGTTATAAGTCTCTTATTGCTGATGAAAATTTTACATTTATTATTATTTTTACTTCTTCAAGTGTTTATGGGGAGAAAAATAAATGGAGATATGCACTTTAAATCCTAAAAGACACCAAGGAGCTTACAAAATCTGCCATCTAAGAGGCAGTGGAACCAAATATACTACAGGGGTCCCAACATCAGTGCAAGACTTGCGGTGACTGAAGTGTCCTCTTACAAAACAATGATTTACCTTTAGAAAAATTATTGAGGCTATTAAATTCTCTATATTATTACTGACTTATACATGACCTGAAACAGTACTATGGAAGTATGCTTGACTCAAAAATATTAAAGAAAACAAATAGTACAGGCACTCCTCAGTTAACAACTGAGTGCTGTTCCTACAATTAGGTTGTTAAGTGATTTGGTCAATAAGTGAGGAACTTAAAGGCAGATGTTTTGTGGTGTGTTGTAGTGCCGTAGGGTATGTATTTTTCAATAGTTATCATGCAACACCACACTTATAAATGAAATATGTAGTCTTTTGTGCTTGCGAACGCTCTGTATGGTGAATACTGACTGACTGTCGGAATGAGACAATGACTGAGAAATGAGAAGGAGATTCCCAAGACTCCCACAGACTGAGAAATGGGACTCCCCATGCTGGAGAACTGGGCCTAAGCCTAAGGCCTAGCTGACTGTTCAACAGGTAGGTTGTTAAGTGAGGAGTGGCTGTAATCTTTCTCATACAGAAGGGAAAGAACAGTGGAGATTATTTTCTTTTACAAAAATAATTTTAACAAGGTCAGTCTTTTAAATCATTGCTTCATAGCAGGGTTAGCTCTTTTATTGTACTTAATTGTTGAGGACAATTTAGTTGATTGCATTACTAGTGGAAATTATGCAGGGTTTGGCCAAAGTCCTTTTTTATGAGCTGGTAAACTATACCCAGTCTTTTATTACAAAACTGTAAGCATATAATTCTGTAACATAACAATATTTTAACCACTTTAAAAAGGTGGTCACTTCTGCCAGACCCTGTATCTATTCAAGAATGACCTGGCACATAAAGAGAACTGTTATCAGTTCTCCATCTTGAAAGTTTTAGAAAATCCTAGACAAGAAGTCAGACATGAAATTCTTAATCAAACACAGAATAACTCAAAACAAGTAAATCAACTCAAACCTTTTATAAATCTGTTTTATACCAGTGCTTGATTTTATTCACTCTAAACCTCTCCTTCCAAATTGTAGAAAGTCTCCAAGGATTCATCTGTGGTTAGACTTCAATTAGCCATTTATTCTTTCTCCTACAGGGTCCAGACCCCTTCAGCCTTTTCAATTATTGCCCAAACATTTGTGATTTTTCTTGCCTTTACTTCTTCTTTCTTTTTCTTTTTGCCTTTTTTTTCTTTTTTTTTCAATCTTTGAATCATTCAGGCCTTCTTATTTTACTTAATTCATCTAGTCAGCATTCTTTGCAAGTAATACCAGTTCATCTTAAAGTATTAATTGAATGAACTTTTGAAAATACAGTATACATTATGTATGTGTATGCATCTAAGGAAGATAGTTTTTAAAATAAAATTTTAGTGTTTACTTTTCTAAGTCTACAAATTTACAATTATTTTAACCATTAGGGGAATACTCACATATTTCTTTTTCTTGATTTCTCTGATAAAAATATTTGAATTGACATGCACAACTGAGTAGCTGATTAATCTAAAATCTAGTAATGGCAATTATTATAGGATAAGTTTTAATGATTTCTGATTGTTATTCTATGCAGAACTTAAGGAAATGTGTTTTTTATTTAAAGTTTTGTTTTTTATTTCATATTTCTGATTTGGATCCCTGTGCAGAGCTCTGCATTGTAAAAATCCAACTTTAGGCTAGTTGTTTGTGCTGATTTTGAATTCTAAGATTAATATGATTAGTACATCACAATTGCAAATATCATGAACTCACATTATACTACCACATTCTCCAAATAAGATGATGTTACTGCATGTCAGAAAAAGAGGAATAGTAGTAAGCAGCAACCGTGGTAATCGGGCCTTTGCTTTGGTACCAAACATTATGTTCTGAGTTTTTCCCCTTGGTTTTCAGTTGTTTCATTTTTTTTTCAAATAGTTGCCATTATTTATTTAATTTATACTTTATTGTGTGACTCACTGTATGTAAAGTACAGATAGCATCAATGAAGGAAATAAGAAAAAGAGTGGTTTTGTTACCCAGCATGAGTCTATGATCCTGCAGCCTGTGTCTATGGAAAACTTTGTTGATTCTTAGCCAACTCTAATACCCTTGAGCTCTGCTCAGTGTGCAATGACAGATTTACTGTCTTTTACCTCCAAATGTTTTATGTGTCAGAAACATTGCAATTGGATCTTTAAGGTTTTACTGTGTCTCCTGTCAAAGAACTTTGAGATAAGGATGGGCTTAAAAATGTTGCTCATTTTTTTTAATGCACATATTTGTTAGGATACTTTTTAATTTCCATCTCTGAACCCAGTGGGATAATTTAAGCAATGCTAGGGCAGTTGTTGGATACTAGTGTTCAGTAATGGTGGAATGTGGTTTGACTCTGAAGCTCCAGTATTCAGGGCATTTGGCAAAAGAGAAAACACAACCTTCTCATATTTATAGTTCAACTCATTCCCAAAGGTTCAAAGTAAGCTCATTTTTGTCACTCAGGATTTATTTAAGTAGCCAAAAAGTAAGTAATTTACATAAAACTGTTGTGAATTTAATTGAACCCAGACAGTTAATTACATGTAATCAAGTTAGGACATCTTAAGTGAAAATATAATGAACCTACATTAGGCAAATGAAATCTCTAAAAGTAATACAGTTATTTGGAACAATATGCAGATAAAACTTGCCTTTAATCCTCTCTACTCAAAGAAAGCATTTTATGGATTTCCTGTCTCTGCCTATCCCACTTTGAAACAATCTTAAAGGAAGTTTTCCTCTTCTTATTGGCAACATCTATGTAGTTTGAAAGATTATAAACTAGGTCATTATTTGTTGGTTTCTATTTAATGACCTCTTCAGTCATCTGCAATGTTAGCAAAGTGTTCAGTGCAGTACTGAGTCACAGTCTGTTATACTCCTAGGGGACCTTTAAATTAAATTACTATAAAGGGAACACTTCAAACAGAGCTTTGCAGGCTTATGAAACATAGTTAAGAACAATGGTCACCATCAACAAGGCAAAGAGACAGCCAACTGAATGGGAGAAAATATTTGCAAATAACGCATCAGATAAGGGTCTAATATCTAAAATATATAAAGAACTAATAAGACTTAACAACAAAAAAACAAACAACCCAATTAAAAAGTGGGCAGAAGAACTAAACAGACACTTCTCCCATGAGGAAATACAAATGGCCAACAGA
>PVJL010010561.1:0-48449 GCA_004026885.1 Lyroderma lyra | reverse complement strand
GGGGCGCTGTGGTGGGGAGGGGCGCTGTGGGCATGGCCTCCGCTGCCCACCCTGAGCCGCCTCCGGAGGGCTCTGGCCGTTTGGGTGCTTTGTGAAGTCCAGTTGGGGTGTCTGGTTGGTCCCTGAGGTATGGCCAGCAGTGCCCTCCACGTATCCCTTCACCCAATGCATTATGGCCCAGGGACACTCCCAAGTGCCAGAGGTCAGACCTGTGGCAGACAAAGCGAGGACCGGGCAGTCACCAGAAGCCCAGGCAGCCACTGGTGTTGTGGGGACAGGTGTTGGTACATTCCTCTTGGCTTGGTGCTGACGGTTCTCACCAGAGGCCCCAGCTTCCACCTCGTATTTCTTCCCGGTAGTGCCCCTATCCAAAGTAGTTGATCCCTTGTCCCCAGGGACCCGATTGACACTTGTCCTCTGGGTCTTTGTACAAACCATCCCCTGTTTCCAGAGGGTAATTCGCTGGTCCTTCCCCAGATGCACCAGCCCAGGGTCGGGCCTGTGCAGGTCGCTTCTCCACCGCAGGTGCTGCTGTCCCCCTCTACTGTCCCCGAGCTGCCTCCTCACAGCTGGGCCTGAACACGTGTCCCCAACCATCCTGGTCCGGATGGTCTTTGGGCCTCCTCTGACCCTCAGGCATCTCACCTGCTCCATCACCACCTCAGAAAGCCCCCTGAGGCCATTAGTCATCACTTCAGTGCAAGTAACGGGTTTATCAGCGTGTCTCCATTCACTCACTTTTACCTCCGTAATGGTTTTTTTATTTTTTAATTTTATTTATTCTGTCATTACTTTCAAGGAAACTCTGGAGTCTTCTTTTCACACAAGGTAAGTGGCAAGATCTAGCCCACATGCCATACCTTTTTGGTTATAGTTAGTTATTAGAACAACCTTATTCTGTGATTTAAGATTTATTCCCAATAATTAATAAAGAAAGAAACCCTCCGCTCTCAAACCTGAGTCACAGCTCTTCTACTGAGCAGGGTCCGCCCCTCTCTCTGGCTCCAGCGGCTTTAAAACGATGTGGTGAGTGTGAGTGTGAGAGTGTGTGTGCGTGTGTGAGTGTGTGTGCGTGTGTGAGTGTGTGTGCGTGTGTATGGATGGGGTTTGCCCTCGGGATGTCATGGGGTGGGGAGAAGAGAGCATCTCCCTAACCTGGGCCTTGCAGGTTGGCTGTAACCCCTAGCTCCTGTACCGTGAGTTCCAAGAGGAAGGGGGTAGCTGCAATGTGCCCTGTTGTCAAGGGCGTGTTCCTGTGAGTCCCCACCAGGCACTGGAGGGCCCCCCTCGGGATTTGGCCAGCCCTTCTGGCCCGTTCCCAGGTGGGAGTATTCCGGCTAGGTCCTGTTCACTGCACCTTTCCGCCTCCTGCACCGGGTGGTTCTAGAACTTATCTACTGTGCAGCCAACCCCAGGGACAGCAGGCAGCTTCTGCACCTCTCAGAACCTGGGGAGCCGGGCGGGAGTTCTGTCCCCACTTTCCTCCTGACATCGTCCCACCAGTTCTCTCCAGCTTCCGTTCTCTTTGCTTAGGTAACAAAGGGATGGTCGATAAGTCTAATGCCAAAGCAGGCCTCAGTCAGGTGGGTGAGATACACGTCTGGTAAACGCCTCTGCCTTAAGTTCCTGGGGTGACTCTACCGAAAAGCACCACAAGCCGGGTGTCTTAGAACAAGGTCCTGTCTCCCAGTTCTGGAGGCCGGAGGCCCCACATCAGGGTGTTGGCAGTAGGCTCTTCTGAAGGTGTTAGGAAAGGATCTGCCCGAGCCTCCCTCCCACCTGGTGGTTCCTTATCTTGTCGTAGCCTAACTCCTGTCTTCACGTGGCATTATCATGTGCGCGCACGCGTCTTCAAATGTATTCTTTTTATAAGGACACCAGTCATTGTGTAGGGCCACCCAACTCCAAGATGACCTCATCTTCACTAATTACACCTGCAATGACCCTATTTCCAAGTAAGATCACATGCTGAGGCTCTGGGCGTCAGGACCTCACCATATGAATTTTGGGGGTGGGGGACACAATTCCGCCCATGACAACTTCCAGTCTTTACAAGTGATTCTTGGAGTCTTCTTCCAAGCACGTGGCCTTGCTTCAGTGATGGCTCCTCAGCTGCTCACCCCGGGTTTCAGCAGCCAGGGTACGTCTTATGAACACACACGTGCAGAGAAGGTACATGTCCTGCCCATCGGGAAGTTTCAGGATTTGTTGTCAGTAGTAGCCTGGAGCATGTTGCTTCTAGACTGGATAGAAGTTTGAGTAGAAGGAAATACATAAAACAAATGTAGGAATTAATCAGCCTCATTTTGCAAAAACAAGAAAACTGAAGTTTAAGAGGTTGCTAAGGACTGACTGTGTCCCCATCACCAACCCACAAATTCATTCATATGTTGAAGCCCCAACCCCCAGTGTGATACAGAGGTGGGACCTTTCGGAGGTAACTGGGTCATCTGACGGGATTGGTGCCTCCGTCTGAAGACACACCAGGGAGCGTCTCTCTCTCTCTGTGCAGGTGCCCTGGGAAAGGCCACGTGGGCTCGGGTGAGAAGGCAGCTGTCTGCAAACCAGAAAGAGGCTCTCACCTGAACCTGACCACGCTGGCACCCTGATCTCAGCCTTCTAGCCTCTAGACTGTGAACAAATCCATTTCTGTTGGTAAGTCACCCAGTTTATGGTACTTCCATCGCGGCAACCCAAACTAGGAGAGAAGTTAAATATTCTCCAAGATTGCAAGGCTAGTACGAGGTCGAGCTTGGACGAAAAACCCATTTCTAAGTCCAGTGTGTTGCACCTCATGGTGCTTTTCCGACGTGCGTGTTCATATAAATTATCTTTTCAAATCATTATTGAGCATTTACTATGTGCAGGGTCTTCTATGTGCATTTCCCTCCCTTTGTCCGTTTCTTTTGGAAGCTCATTTCCTTTGTCTTTCTACCCTCCTTTCCTGCCATCACCATTACGATACTTATAACTGCTGTAATTAAATTCCCATGGAGGTCCCTTGACAGCATGTATAAGAAGCCTCATATATTACGACCATCTAGTGTTGATCACACATTTCCTGGTGAGGGGTCAGAGGAGGAAGGCATACCACTTCTTTCTAATGCAGCTTATACGTTCCAGGAAGGGTTGAGGGCTTTGTGGTGTATGAATAAATTTTGTTTCCCCAACCACCTCAGGGCAGGGTCACCACGGTACCTATCCTGAATAATATTAGCTCTCTCTTATTGAGTAGAGGCTGCACCTTTCGTTTATTTCTTCAGATCCCCCTGAGAGTCTGTGAGGCAGGTGTGGCTGTCTCCAATGCCATAGATGTCCCTCTGGGGTTACCTTATTCGCCCAGGAGCTGGCTGTAGTTTGTGCCTTCTGCAGAGCTCCTTGTCCTAGGGCGATAAGGTTGGATGTGATGGATGGCTTAGCTGGATTGTTTTAGCTTCACTGCAGCCAGCTAAAACTTAGAAGGAGCTGGTCAGTTTGGAAGGATTAAGGAATTATATGTGATTTAGAAAAGGTTCTGAAACCAGAAGCCCCCAGATGACACTGTCGGAAGAACAGGAGCCAATGACCAGTTTCTGTTCATTTTTCAAACAGAGATGAAGACAAGCCTTTTATTGGTTTTTAATTTGATACCAGTGTGGCCTCCCACACTAATCAAGGCTTTCCCCTGCTGGTGACCTGGGAGGGCTTCTGATCTGCTAGGCAGTTCTGAGAGGTGCTGAGGGATTTAGTCAGAATATGGGGCTATAACATTGGCCTTCTTTTGAGAGGTGGCTCTGGGTTGTCCTGGTCCCCTACCGCGTCATATGAACTCTGGGTGTAAAAGCATGAGTGTGAACATGTGTGTGTCTGTGTGTGAGTGAGTGTGTATGTGTGTGTATGATCGTGTACTCCCACATGCACAGACCTACGGGGATGTCCCTTTGGTCTGGAGTAAAATTGCCTCTCTCAGATGGTGAAAATGATACCTGATCATAAAAGGGGTGACCAGGAGGCTGCTTTTCCCAGCAGAAATTCTCTCCCAAGCCTTTTTGGCATCTGTCCGCCCCACCAAGCCTTGTGTGTGACCCCAGGGCCTGCTTGTTTTGCCTTGTTCGGGCCTCTCCAGGTCTCCGTGAATTACTCAGGACCCACGCTCTCCGTCAGCTCTGGAGTGGGGCCAAGCGCATGCCTGCCTTTCTGCTGTCTTCATTAATACTGGGCTCGCGTCCCGGCATTCCTGAGAAATTGATAGAGACAGAACATCAATTGTAGTTTAGCTCTACAACGGGGAAACTCACGGTGACAGGCTTGGTTTCTTTTCTTTTCTTTCTTATTGTAGCCAGAGAAGTCGATGGCCCTTTCCTGGAGCAGCCCGGCGCTGAGGCGCTCTGGGCCTCCGTGAGGTCACAGAGTGGGACACAGGACAAGGGCAACAAGCCGCTAATCTGCTAATTGCAGCCTGGCTAAGTGATATTACCTTTGTGTTTGGCTTTCTTGGACTTGATGAATGGCTGTGTATGTGCAGGAGAACAAACCTGGGTGTCCTCTCTGGGGCTGGGGGAAAGCTGTGCTCTGTGATATAGATTCCCAAGCCCCAGGTGGGGTGTGACCCCAAACTCCCCTCTGAGGGACACTGGAGGCTGAGGGCCACAGCGGGTAGCCCGGGCAGCATTGAGCAGGATTCTTTACTGGTTTCCCGTAATGTTGGAGAAAAATACGTAGCTGATTTTCCTCCCATTAGGCCTCTTTTGGTCCTCTTTAGTCCAATGACAACCAAGGGGCACAGGTAGTGAGTGGGACCGGCCAAAACCAGGTGGGGACATGCGTGCTTTTGCATAACGAACAGGGAAAGAGGCCAGTGGATCTAAGCCACCTGCTCCTCCTCTGTGCTCCCCACCTTGGCAAACAGTGCCACCTGCCCAGTTCAGAGATCTTGGCATTGTCCTCGACTCGCCCCCCTCCTGCATCATGACATGGGGGCTCTCTTTCTCTCCCATATGTCTTGAGGGTGTGCCCATCTCTCCTTTCCTACTCAAACCTGTCTTGTCCAGGCTGCTGTCATCTCTTCCATGGGGACCACAGCGGTAGCTTCCTGCGGGTGTCTACTTCTAGCCTTGCCTCTTAATAGTTGACTTTTTGTCCTTCAGCAGAATCGCCTTTCTAAAGTGCAAACCTGACTGCTGCATTCCCTGTGTAAAGGCTTCAGTGGTGCCCTATTGCCGACTGGATCCAGCCCAGATCCCTGCCTGACTGATAAAGTGTGGCCCGGTCCAGTTCTTCTGTAGCTTTCTGCGTTGTCCCTTCCGAACACGGGGAGCTTCTTGTGGTCCCTTGAGTGTACCAAACTCTCTCGTGCCTTGGCTCCTTTTCCCTCTTCTCTCAGATATCTCCACCCCTTTTCCTGGTCTCAGCTTAGATATCGCTGCCTTTGAGATATCTTTCCTGACTCCCTCAATCTAGGCCTATCTTTCTCGGTGCTCTCATAGCATTCCATGGATTCCCATGCCATGGCACTGGTGGTACAGAATCTCTCTTGAGAAAGAAATTGCATTTGTCCAGGGAAATACCTTGAGAAGCCGCTTGGCTACAAGGTGGAACTCCAGGGTCCGGCTTTCGCAGGAGATAAGGAAACCAAAGAGATCGCTGAACTGCTGTCTATTAGAACTGGGTGAGGATTTAGGTGTTGGTGAGAACAAATTGGGGACATAAGTTGGGGAGAGGATGGTGGATGAGCATGCTGGGTTGGACCAAAGAATTTCCAAGACTAGAGCAACTCAAGTGCAACCAAAGTTGTAAGGCTTTTTGAGATATAAACATCCTTCACCCCCTGTCCTTCCCCAGTTCTCCCATAAAATGTAGCCCACACACTGAGGACTTGTGTGGGTGTGCAGTATGAATCCAGTAAGGGAGATGGCCCATGTCTGGTTCTCCTCCGTGGTGGAAATAAACAGCCCTAACACACTGAGGAAAGAATCAGAATTCAGAGGAGAAAGGATGTCACAAGTGGATGAACTAACTCGGGGGTGTTAGCTTTCCTTGGAATAAACAGGAACTTCAGAGAAACCGCTGGACTTTGCACAATGTGTGCACGAGGAGTTTGGGTCAACTTTACTTCAATTTACAAAGGAGGAGACCCCAGCCGACTCTGGGACTCCAATTCCTTGCCTACTCCCTCATTAAGGCCAGCCTGTAAAGGAGGCAGGTGTCCGTGGCTCTATTCCCACGATGAACTCAAACCATGACCCTGGAATGCATAGAGTAAGACGATGGAACATAAGAAGAGTAGGTCTTGATTTGTGGGAGCTGTTTAAGCTTTCAGAAGAGCCCTGAACAAAACCGAGGTCTCTGATTGAACAGTCCATGCGGGAGGTTGGAATGAAGAGGAGGCTCACAGGCCCCCCCGCTACCTGGCTTCCTGTTTGTGCAGACCCACAGGTAGCTTCCTCTCCCAGTGCGTCCCACCTGGAAATGTCACTGGACTTAACAGGCACCAGGATGCTGCCACAGGGAGGGTGGCCAGCGGTGCCTGGGCGATGGTCTTCCTGGGCTCCTCGGTCAGGACTAGACGAATGGAAACCCACAGTGAGTCACGTCTCTGCCTCTGAGGTGTCCCCTGTCCCTCCAGGAAGCAGGGTGTGGATGTGTGAACCAAGAAAGAGGCCACACAAGCTTGGGTATCATGTGAGGGGGACTTCTGGGGCTCGGCCAGGGGTTGATCTGATCCCGCAAGGCCTTCCAGACAGGCTCGGTCGTGGCTCCTGAGCCAAAGGGTGGAGCCCAGGACCCGGTGACCACGTACGCTGGTGACTGCCACTTTCCCTGGGGACTTAGTCTGTTTTCTATGTGCTTTTCTCATTTTCCTTTCTTACTATAATTATTTAGATTTTGTCCATATTTTATACCTTACTGAAATATCAGAGATATAGCTAAGTGTGCTTTTGCCTGTGTGTGTGAAGCTGGTGGGTTTTCTCCTCACCTTCCCTCCAAAGTCACCAAGTGCTTTGCGGTGGCCTCGATTCACCGCTTTTTGTCACACGATGGAGGTTCTTGTTCTCCCCTAGAAAGCGTCTGCCAGTGGAACAACCTGAACGAACCCGAATGTTCCTGCCAAGTGCGATTGCCCTGAGGACAGGACGGACTTCAATCAGAGCACCCTTCTCTGTCCCCCAGAAATCTTCCTTCGGTCCTTCTCCTGACCCGGCCTCTGAAGCCTTCGCCCCTCGTTAGGCCAGTGGGGGAGTGGTTCTATGGGAAACTCCACAGGGACAGCCACGGTGAAGAGCGTTTGCCTTTTCGTCTCTAAGAAGTGGGACAGGAAGAGCTTTGCTAAAAATATGCTGTTTGGAAGGAAACTTGGCATACTTTGGCCTGGGCCCTTCAGTTAGGAACCCTCTGGGGGAGTTGGGGTGTTAGCAGCTGCAGAAGCAGCAGGTCTAGCCTTGGGGGGGGGCAATGCCACTTCTACCCACTCCCCACCAAGGGATGCCCACCTTTCCTTGGGCCCAGGTGTGTATTTCCGATCTTTAGGACTGGACCTGGTGCTGGGGGAGACTTCCTGCATCCTCCCAATGTATTTCTGCCATTCAGCAGGGCAGTGCTCAGTGCTGGCATCATTCCAGCAGCTCTGACCTGTTTCTAGATCCTTCCACACTTCTCATGGTCCTTAGCTGCCTTGCCCTTGCTCATGCTGTCCTTTTCTCTCATTTCCCCTAGCTGGTTCCCCCTTTCCCCTTAAGACTCAGCTCATTTATCAGCTTTTGGGGACACCTTCCTTGGCCCTCAGGTTGTTAGATGCCTCATCTGAGTTCCCCTCATGCCCAATACATGCTTCCGTCCTAGCTCTGATTGCATTTTATTGGCATGGAATCCTCACCTGCGCGTCTTCTTTACTAGACCACGTGCCCCCTGAGCATGGAGGTGCTGTCTGAGTCATTGCTGAATTCCAACACTCAACACATGCCCAGCAGAGTGGGTTCTGTCCGTATTTGTGTGTGTGTGTGTGTGGTGAGTGTGTGTGCATGTGCACATGTGCGTGTGAGTGCGTGCATGTGTGTATGTGTGTGAGTGAGGGCAGGGGAGAGAGAGAGATTTGGGGTGACAGCTGTAAGGCATGGGTTGTGATCTCAATGTTAAGCCCTGATTCATTGCTTATGGACCCTCTTCATGTCAACTGGAGGCACTGACCCAGGGCACAGAGCCCCCATGTCCTATGACTCATGTCCTCCTGCACCTGGTTGGGAAGCTCTTCTGCCCCCCCCCCCCCCCCCCAATAGGCAGACTCTGCTCCCACTTATCCAATCCACCCACTCCCTGCCCCCCCGCCCCCCAGTATGTTTTACTTGTTTTATATTTTTCATCTTCCTTGTTTTTACTCACACCATCCTCCCTGCCTGGGACACCCTGCCCTAGTCACCTGGGTGGTCTCTTTAGCCACCTTTTCTAAGATCTTAGTTGTGCCTGTTTCTAGGAACCCTAAACTTCCAGAGCCCCCCTGTTCACAAGTCTCCTTCTGCTCTGAATATTGGTGGTCCTGACTCTGACCTTCTGTATTGTCCCTTAGCATCCCCAATTTGTTACTGACAAATGTCCCCCTTGGGGTCTTGTCTCCCCAGGAAAATGGTAAGTGAATCGTTGGCCCAAGACCCAGGTGTGTCTCCCGGACCACTGAGGCTGGTCCCTGCTGAGTGTGGGGGAGGGTTGGACTCTTTCCTTCCTTGGACTGGTCACCATAGGGGGGCTGCTCGGGAAAGTGGGGCCCAGAGCTGCACAGAGGACAGGGATGGGGGCTCCCAGAAGTGGAGTAGGTGGTTCGGTAGGGTGTGACTTCAGGAATCTTCCATCTAATACTGTCCCACCCACTTGGCATGCCACCATTAGTGAATCTGTGCTCCCACAGGGAGTCCTTTCTTTTTAAAAACATTTAAATTTTTCTATTCTTTTTTATTATTAAATTTATTGGGGGGACATTGGTTAGTAAAATTGTATAGCATTCAAGTGTGCGATTCTGTAATATATCATGTACATGTTGCACTGTGTGCCCAGGATCCACAGTCAGTTCTCCTTCCATCACCTTGTATTTGATCCCCCGCTCTCCTCCACCACCCCTCCCCCACTCTCTGGGAACCACTGACCTGTGGCCTCACGGAGAGGAACAGCCCAGAATGGAAATTAGTGCCACTGCTCTGGGGCTTGTCTCTGGCTTGGGGACACTGCTGGGCCCATGGGTAACAGGGTAGGAGCTGCCAGGTGAGGGGGAGGCACGGAGAGCCCCCTCCCCCGACATCTCCATTTCTGCGTGAGTGGCGGAGCAAACTCAGAGAGGCCCAGGCCTCCCTCTGCCTTTGTTGATGAGACTGGGACCACCCTTTGCAATCTGGAGAGGCCACTGCAAATGAAGTGCTTATTTGAAAGGTCCCCTGGAGCCATCCTTATGGGATCAAGATGTAGAAAATAGTTTAATGAGGATGCCAGCCGGCAGGTGTACCTGTGCTAATTCTGTAGACAAAGGCACTAACCTGACAGCTCAGGGAGGAAGGCGCCGTTAAGCATCTTTAGGGAAACATCAGTCATGCAGGGCAGACAGGGGCCCCTCTCCGAGGCAGGAGGCAGACGGCAGAGGCATCCTAGGACTGTGCCCCATCGGTCTGGCTGGGAGCCTGCCCCATGACAGGCTCCACAGTGTCCCTGGGACCCCGTGGTGGCTCCTGGGCAACCCAGGGCAGCAGAAAACTGTGTGTGTGTGGAGGCCGGTGGCGAGGAGACACCGTAACAGCCACAGTGGGGAGAACAGGACAGAAGTTCCCACATGGACAACACAGACTGCGGGCTGGGAGTCCCGCACACCAGCCTTTAGGGATTTTGACTGACCATGGTCAGAGATACATTTAAAGTCATATTCCACTGCATCCTGTGTGTGGAGTATGTACACATATGTATACACATATATACCTGAAACAAAGTGTCAGGAAACTGGGCTCGCCACTACTCAGATGCAGGTTGTACTCAGAATATTCTATTCTACTCTTTCATTAAAAAATAAAAATACTTGTATCAGTTGTGACCCATTGCATTTATCTCCCGAGCACACTGGTGAGTTGCTTCCCGTGGTCTGAACACTGTGGGTCAGGCCCATGGGAAAGCTGGGCGGGCGAGCAGGCCAGGCGGGGCTGCTGGGGAGGGAGGGCACAGCCTGGCGCCCCGTGTCTGCTCAGCAGGAGAACAGTGCCCCCCCCCCCCCCCGGTAGGTTTGCTGTGAATTTTTAATGGAATAATGGGTGGAAAATGCTTAGCATAGGGCTTGACATAAATAAACATTCCAGAACCATTGGAGATGATGACGACGACATTGATTTGCGTCTTCTCTGATTGTCAGTGCACCCTCTGTCCCCTGTGGCTCTAGCCTCCTTTCTTGCCCTGTCCCTGCCGAGTGAGGATGTCAGCCTTTCGATACCGGTTTGAAAGCAGAGGCTCCTCCAAGCCAGGAGATGTGCGGGGAAGAGGCGGGTGAGGAATCAGAGCTTTGCCAGGAGGCTTGGGGCAGGACTGGGACCGGGACGGGTGTGGTCTGCGATGTGTTTGCAGTGCGGAAAGATTGTCTTGCACTTTCCGGACAGACATGTGGACGGACATGAGAAACAGCAACCCAGGGGAGCAGCAAAGGCTTCAGTCAGAAATGACAGAGGAAAAGGTCCCGGACTTGGAAGAGGCCACCTGGGAAACAGTGGGGGACCCTAAGGCAGGTTGCCCAGGATGTACAGCAAGGCTTTCTTCTTGGCTTTTTGTGTGCAGTGGGGGGCTCTGAGGTCCCCCTACCCTGCCCTGCCCTCTCTTTCTCAGCTCTGAGATAGTGGGGTTCTAATGCAAGAACACGAGAGGGCAAGGGGGCCACGGGCTGAGGAGAGCCTGGCCCGGAGCTGCTGGGGCCGGTAGCAGACAGGCCCAGGTCCAGTGCCGGGAAGGAACCTCACAGGTCTGCAGAGGACAGGCTGGGTACCTGGCTCGGGGCTGGGCACCCACACCCACTTGGGACATATAGCCAGGAAAAATCCTCCCTGGACGCCTTTGGCTTGCACATGTGGTCCATATCCTGGGTTTGACGACTGGTTCCTTAGCCCTCCCTCCTTTATGCTCAGCGATGCCCCTCCCTCAGGGCATTGCGATGACAGCTCCCTCTGGCCTGGGAGACCCGGCTGGGGCCCGGGCAGAGCCCATGCAGCTGGCTGGACAGTGCTTCCTGCTGGATGTCACCCACGGCCAGGTCAACATTGATGCTGCCACGAATAACATGTTGCTAATGTGGAAGCCCAGAGAATTCCTCTTTTGTTAGGTTTAAGCCTCTCCCTGAGATCTCCCTCTTTTCCACTCTGAAAATAGTCTCCTAAAACAGTTGCTATATTTGAGCTGCACATTCACTGCTGGACCACGACACCCTGCTTCTCCGGATGAGCGTCCAGAGCAGGACTTGACTGGGTGACAAGGGTCCTGTGTCTTCTCTCTCTCTGCCTCTTTCCGAAGACACTTGCCCTTTCTTCCCCAAAAGAGCATATGGACAGCTTCTACTTTGTGGAGCATCTCCTCTTCATCCTGCCTGTGCTCTGCCCATGACAGGGACCAGGAGATGGTCCACGCTCAGGCCAGGTCCTCTGGGCCTCGCGGAGGCACTTGAGCATCTCTGGAGTCTCTGGGAGAGCCAGAGGGAAAATTGGCCTGAGGGAAGGGAGCTCATTTTACCTGGGGGTTCAGGGAAAATTGGTGGAAAGGGCCGACCTGGTGACGCTCCTTGAGGTGTGGGCACCACCATGGTGCACAGGAGCTGGCTGTGTTTGGGCTGGGCCTGGCTCAGCACAAGCAAGGCTGTAGGGTCCCACAGGGAGAATTAGAGCCGCGATGGAAGCTTCAAGTCTTTGCCTTTGGGGGCTGGGACAGGCTCTTCCTGTGGTACTCAAGGTGGGTGGACGACAAGGAGGTGGGGCGTGGGTTGGCCGGGCCCAGGAAAGGCACAAGCAGCCTCTTCCACCCTCTGTGGGTCTAGCCGGGGGTTGGGGTAGGGGCAGTGTCCACTGGGGGGCACTGCAGCACCGCCTTGGGCCACCTCCGCAGCCCCTCTGCCCGGAGAAGGAGCTCCTGCGCTTCCTGGACCACACGGCGGCTCTAGAGGGAGACAGAGACCCGACAGGTTCTGCCTGCCTTCAGGGTCGTCACCTGTGAGGCCGAGGGAGCATAACAGTGTGTCCCCACGACCTCCCCCACCTCGGCTCTCATCCTACCCCTGCCCACATTCACGCGGACCCACACAGCCCCACGTGTTCACTGTCACTCACGGTCCTAACGCACAGACCATGCATCCGTTCACACACGTTCATAACCACACACATAGGTACACTCCGAGTCACATACCCTGTCACACACACGAGGCCACAGTAACGTGGGCTCTCACACCCAACTCACACACATGCCACTTGGCCTCCCTCTCCCCCTCTCCTTCTCCCCCCCCCCCCCCCCCCCCCCCCCCCCCCCCCCCCCCCCCCCCCCCCCCCCCCCCCCCCCCCCCCCCCCCCCCCCCCCCCCCCCCCCCCCCCCCTCTCCCCCTTTCCCCATCTCCCCCTCTCCCCCCTGTCCCCCCACTGCCAGTTTTAGCCATGTGCCTCACACATGCAGGCGGCCGGTGCAGCTGTTTGTGTGGTGGGGCTGATGTAATGTCAAGAAATTTCGTGTTATATTTAAAATGACACCTGTAAAAATAATCTTCAATTTGTAATTTAAATACTGTAATACTCAATTACGTGCCCTGACAGGAAGTGTCCCAGTGGCTTTGGGAACTACATTCTCGTGCCCCGCCTCCCATGCCCTGGGGCCGAGGTGGGGACAAGGTGGACACCAGCCCGGGCCTCCTTCCCTAGCAGCCTGCCGGGTCTCGGCGCCGGGGGCCCGGCGGCTTCCACACCGCAGTGGGCGCCCGCCGTCCGCCCGCCCCCCACGCCCGACCTGCTCTCAGCAAGAGCCTGGCAGCAGGTATGCGTGGGCAGCCCAGAGGCACAGCTTCCCGCTGCGGCAGGGGAGGCGCTTCCAAGTCCACGGTCCCCGCGCCCCGCCCTGCACCCCCGCACGCTCGGCCCCGCTGCCCGCAGCCTCAGACGTGCCGCGCACAGTGTGTAGTTACAGCGCCGCGGCCCGGAGCCCGCCTGCCCCCCGAGTGCCCGCCCCCCAAGTCTGATTCTATCCAATGCCCTTAGCCGCAGGCCGGGATCCTTCGCGCCTCCTCCGCCGGAAGTGGTGTAGGTCTGCACAGACCAAAAGGGACGCCACTAGCCACGGTGCTGGACACTGACCAGTGCTGCTGATACAATTAGATACATTTTATTTCCTTCAAATTCATTTACATGGTCGTGGGTGGCTCGTGGCCGCCCCCTTGCATGGAGGTGACCGTGCCATGTCCGCCGCCGGCTCTGAGAAGAGCTGAAGCTGCACAGCAGCGCCTAGGAGACCCCGGCCGCGTGTCCAGTTCGCCTTGCCCAGCGTGCCCCTCGCCTTCCGTCAGCCAGCCGGCTGGTGTCCCCGCAGTTCCGGGACCTGGCTCCGTTCTGCGCACCGATTGGACGCACAGAGCTCCCTCTGCCTGGAAACGCTCGGGTTGGTCCTCAGTGCAGACCCCGCCCACCCCGACGCGTGTGCTCTCAGTCTGGGTGCGTGTGCGCGCCGCCGCTGCCACCAGACAGAACCCGAGCAAGGTGACATCCTCCTGCCTTCTTCAGTTTCCACAAGGGACGTAATGCAGGCCGCAGCTCTGAGCTCAGTCCCTGCCCCAGACCGGGTGTCGGACCATGGCAGCGGCTTATCATGCTCCCAGGATGCCTGACACACACTTTCGGGGACGTCCGACCCTGTGTGTGTGGTTATCTGGCCAGCCTGAGACCTCTGCCACTGTCCCCTACTAAAGGTGACCGGAGGCAAGTGTGGGTGAACTTCTCTCCACTGTAAGGATTATAGCAACTTCCGGTTACCAAATGCCGACTCTACCTGAGACCCTGTACCTGAGACTCCACCTGAGCGTCCCCTGCAGGTCCCACAGGCATTTTGCTAACCTTAGCTGCAAACTCCATGGGACACAGCATCGCCGTGCTACAGATGTGGCGTCTGGCTCAGAGAAATCGAGTCAGCCTCCGCATCCATACAGGTTAGAATGCGTGGGAGCCGGATGTCTAACCAGGCTCCTCTCCTGATAAAATCCAGAGGCCGTGAGACTGGACGTGCGCTGACCAGGGCGAGGTGGAGAGTGTCACGGAGCCTAGAGAGTGCTTTCCCACCCATGTCCCCGTGGAGCCCTGCATCCCCCCGCCCCCGGGGAGCTGGCAGGGTGCGGAGCTGTTATTCCTGTTACACAGATGAGGAATCCAAGCTCAGAAATAGCATGTTCTCTCCGGCAGGATTTCACATTTTGAAAGTGACGGGGCACTCCCTGGGTGACTGAAAATCAGACTCTGTCCAGGAAAACTGGTGGTGGCTGGAGGTCAACCCCCTCATTGGCTGTGGGTGCCTTGGGGTGCCTTCTCATCCACCTCCTGTCCCCTGTCTTTTCATAGCACACTCAGCGGGAGAAATGGTTTTTGGACCTTGCCTTTTGGAATTCTGCATTTTTTCCTTATTCACACCAGACCCGGCATCTCTAGAACTTGGTTTTTCTTGGAAGGGCTGCCTGTGAGAATGGGCTTTTGTTTGGATTTCTCTTTCCCTGGAGGAGTAGGTGCGGGGCTGGGAGCCAGCAGGTCAAGGGCTCCCCTCGTCTCCTCCCGCAGCCTCGGGCTGCACAGACGAGCCCCAGCGAGAAGGGTTGGTGCAGTCCCTTGGGGGAGAGGCAGCAGGAGGAGGGCTGCTTGCTGGAGGGCATTATGTGGAAGCTCGGGTCCTTCCAGCCAGCAGACTGATTCTGGAAGCTGCTTGTCCAGGTTGCTTTGGGCAGGTGGTTCTGTGCTGCTGGGTTCCTTGAGGCCCAAATATTCATGCACTGGCATATATCAGAGACCCAGGGCAGCAAGAGGGGAGCCCCTGTGCACGCGCATGTGTGTGTGTGTGTGTGTGTGTACATGCAAAGCGTGGTTGACAGGGCCTAGATGTGGCCTCAGTCACTGGGACGAGAGGCGTGTGTGGAATATCACAGGTGTGCTTTTTCTATACATTCTTTCTTGAGGGAGAAGATGCAGCCTATTTATGGCCATAGCCCTAGCCCAAGGTCTAGTTCACTGAGGGTATTTGATAAATAATTATTTAGTGAACAAATTCCTTTTTTAAAAAAACAATTTGAGGCATACTGCATACTAAAAAATCTACAGAGCTTAAGCGTACAGTTCAATGAGTTTTAACAAATGTCTGTACCCATGTAGCCAATACCCCCATTGAAACAGAAACACTTCAATCAGCTGAGAACGTTTCTTATGCCCCTTTCCTGTATGTCCTCCTGCTCCACGGAAACAACAGCAACAACAACAAAACAACAACAACAAAACCATTCTGAATGCTCTCCTCATAAGTTCATTTTGCCTGTTATTGGAAGTCATAGAAATTGGCTCAAACCACATGAACTCTTTTTCCTGGCTCTGTTAGCTGAGCATAATGTTTTTGAGATTTATTCATCTTGCTGTGTGGATAAGCAGTTGGTTCCTTTTTCTTGTTGCGTACTATTCCATCATGTGAATCAACCTCAATTTGTTTGTCCCTTTTCCCTTTGAGGAACCTTTGGTTGTTTCCAGTTTGGAGCTTTTATGACTAATACTGCTGAGCATATTCACACACACGCCTCTTTGTGGACATGTGCTTTCCTTTCATTTCAGTAATTACATAGGAGTGAAATGGCTGGATCAGAAGGTTGGAGTGTGTTTAACTTTATAAGAAATTGCCAACCAGTTTTCCGAAGTGTTTGTACCATTTTTTCCATCAGCAAAGTGTGAGAGATCCAGTTGTTCTGCATCATCTCCAAAATTTGGTATTGAGAGTCTTGTTACAGTGGGCTGTAACTCATTGTAGTTTTAACGATCACTTACAATGGGGGACATCTTGTTATATGTTTACTGGCCGTGTGGATTTCTTTTTTTGGGAAGTACCTACGTCTTTCCCCAACTTTAGGCTGTCTTTTAAGAATTGATTTATGGGAATTTAAAAAGTGTAATCTGGATTCTAGTTCTTTGTTGGATGTATTTTTGTATATTTTCTCATGATGATTTTCCTTGTTCTTTCATGTATCTCTTGAAGAGCAGAGATCCAAGATCCAATTTATCAGGTTTTTTATTTTTTTTTTATTTTTTTTTATGGTTTAGTGCTTTTTGTGCTCTGTCTAGGAAAAATGTGTCTATCCCTGGTTCTAAGTACATTCTTCTCTGTTTTCTTTTTGTCTTTTTGGTTTTGGCTTTGCATTTAGGTTTGTAAACAAATCTGGAGTTAATTTAGGTATATGGTCTGAGGCGTAGGTCAGAGTTCACTTTCTGATGGGGGTGGGGTGGGGCAAAACCTGTAGATAAGTGTTTGCTGAGCACCTCTTCTGCTACTGGAAGCAGGCCGGTCTCTGGCATCTTCACCGAGGGCAGCTGGAAGCACAGCTGTCCTTGGCAGGCTCTGAAGGTGCAAGGTGATAGTTAAGTAGTTAGTTGTTATCCTGGGTCATGGGTGACAACTTGTAGAAAGTTAGAGGAGGGAGAGCCTCTGCTGTGTATCAAAGAAGGCTCCTTGTTGGAGGTTCTTGAGATTGGCTTTGACAAATGGAGAGACTTTTGGTGTGCTGAATGTAGGAAATGAATTAATAAAATGAGCAGTACTGTGCCTCTGTCTAGCTATGGGAAAGTGCTCAATGGGATACACACACATACACACACACACACGACAGTGGTTGGACAATTAATTTCATGAACTCATCCTAGAAAAGGTGCTACCTACCTCATTGCTGAATATCACTAGGGTCACCTTTGAAGTATTCCCCTTGGGGAGCTGTGCATTGATGCCAGCGCCTAGTCCATGCTTCAAAGCAATTTTGGAACTCTTTTTCTGGAATGGCCATCAGAGCTTGCCAAGGTTATAACAACTTACCAAGTTGCTTGTTCAGTGCTGCCAACATAAGTGCATGGTGGAAAGTTCATGAAATTAATTGTCAGATTTTGGGGATGACGACAGCTCTGCTGGCCATGCCAGAAAAAGAGTTCCAAAACTGCTTTGAAGGGTGGACTAGGCACTGGCATCGGTGCATAGCTCCCCAAGGGGAGTACTTTGAAGGTGACTGTAGTGACATTCAGCAATGAAGTATGTAGCACTTTTTCTAGGATAAATTTGCGGACTTAATTGTCCGACCTTGTATGCCTGTGCCTGTGTATCCATACATAGGTATCTATATCTAAAGCTATCTGTATATCTAAATTAAACTCTGCATTTCTATATCTAAATCTATATTATGTCTAAGTCTTTTTCTAACTCTATCTTTCTCCATCTCTAATCTACACATCTGCCTGTAGAAATCCCTGGGTTTAGGAGTACCTAACAGAGGCAAACTTTCAAGGACCTTCCACAATCTGAGCACCTCGATAGGGCTGTGCACAGGACAGCTCTTTCAACCTGCTGGCAGATTCATTAATACTCTTTCTGTCTAAGCTGTAGGCCTGTAGATCAGCACTGAGTGGGCTCTCAGATGTCACCCAGGCCAAGCCTATCATCATACATATGTAGACAACAGACTCATAGAGGGGAAGGGACGTGTCCCCATGTCCCCAGGTCATTGGGAGAGGGAGGAGTACAACCCACACTGCCTAATTCTGGGACAGGAGCTCTCTCCATTTACCACCTCCTAGTCTCTGAGCCAGGAAGCCCTTCTCCCCTCTGCATTTTGGAGCTGTCGAAATGCTCTTTGTGCTGCTGACATTTGTGAGTCCTCCGTGGGATTAGAGAGTCATGGGGTATTAGCCCTTGCTCATCTCCCTCTGCAGATTTGACATTGTTAAGCCACCAGAGCCCATCTCTTCTCTTTTCTTTGTAACTTGTGAGCTGTTTGAGGACAGGAGCTATGTTTGAATGACCTTGGTGTCCCTGTATTTTATTAGCCAACTGCTTAACCATCCTCTGCATGCTGCAGGATCATTAGGCTGCTGAAGTTTTGCTTCGAGAGGGAAATACTCAGGCCAACACACTATTCCAAGCCCAGCCAACAGCTCTGCCAAACAAGCTTCTCAGGTTAAATGACTTCTCTTCCAGCAGTTTTGATGCTTCCTGTTGTCTTGTTTTCTTTCTGAGACCAATCCAGTTCCCCCACCCTGGGATCTGTGCTCTGTAACTGATGCCTTACAACCCTGTTTGAGACCCAACTTAGTTCGGTCCTGATAGAATACTGGGGTTCCTGCTGACAACGTATATACTGCACCAAAAAATGGTAAAAGCAAGCTGTGCGTGGAGAGCACAAACATTTCACAAGCAGGACAGCTGGTGTTCAGGTGTCAGTTGACTCTGAAGAGGCCGATAGAGGGAGACCCAGGTCTAGAAGAGGCAGAGGACAGCATTTGCTAGCTTGAGCTCTTGGCTCAGGACAAGACTGGAGTCCTCTGGCCTCTCTTTTGGGTTTCTGTGGACACACCCCTGAGCCCCCAGTGCTGGAGGGTCCCTGGGGAGCCCTGAGCATGACTCTATTGCTCCATCATTGGCAAAAAGTGCTCCTAAATCTCCTGGCACAGGAGCTGTGAGATTCCCCCAAGTCAGCGTGCCCTGCTGGGAAAGGACTCATCTGAGCGTGCTGTTCTCCTTGGAGCCTGAGTGTCCCTTGAAATTAGATTCCTTTTGTTTATTTTCTCATAGCCTTAGTGATGGGTTCCTGCTGACTTAGAGAGAAGCTATGTATCCTGTGGAGGAGACAGTGAATGGCTGTTTTTTTAATCCAAATTTGGGGAAGTCTTCATGGCCCCCAAGAGATCCTGAGGGACCTGGACAGAACTTGTCTGCTATTTATTGCTGGAAGCTCCTTACCACTGGGGAGGCTTCAGGACAGGAGGGTGAGCCCGGAGGTGCTGACCAAGGCAATCTGGACCTGGGGACTGAGAACAGAGCTTGGGTCTCCACTATGCTCCATGGCCATGTCTGAATCATTTACGGGGCTGGTCCACATGTCAATGTTCAACTTGGGCTCTATTGGCACGTCCCTGCTGGAGTGCTTCTCTCTCAGCCTGTGTTAAACGTCACTCAGTCCTTGTCACCACTTCCAGAAAGTTTTCCCTGACTCCTGTGCCCAATTTTGTTCAGTTCTGCAAATGTATTGTGATCTTGTTATGTGCTGGACTTCCAGCTTCTCCCTACTGTGGCTTCCAGCAATATCTGTTCGTTTGCCCTAGCTGACTTCTTACTTTTCTCTGAGGAGTGAGTGTGTCTCTCCAGTGAGAGTGGGGCCTGTCGGGGCACAGACCATGCCTTGTTCAGCCCTGACTGCCCTGGGCACTTGGCACCTCACAGGAGCCTATGGACAGTTCAGGGCCACCCAGGGCAAACTGATCATTCTGTCCTCTGTGGCTCCAACATTCTCTGTGTAGACATCTCTCTCAGCACTCATACACTGAGGCATTTGTGTGTTCACAGGTTTCTTTTCTTCTAATAACTCGTAAGTCATTTTCAGTTATCTTGACATCCCTGTGTAATGAACTGACTGGTCAAACCATATTCCCCAGGCAAAGGAGCCACCAGGCTGCTGAAATCCTGTTTCAGCAGAGGAACTTCCAGGCCAACACGTTGTCCTGAACCCAGCCAGTTGTGTCACTAAGCAAACTGCACTGGATGGGACAGTAATTGGTCCAGAATGTGCTCTCCTGTCCATCAGGATCTGGCTCCTTTGGGAGGCATGGGGGAGTTTTTCAGGAGAGGCAGGAGCAAGTGTTCCCATCAAAAGCTGCCTCATGAGCCTCCGAGGTGTCCACATCCCACCTCGCTGCCTGGGTTGTCGGGACCTTTGAAGTAAGAGACAGGTGTGAAGGTGCCCAGTCTGGTATATGACACATAGTATGTGCTTAGTGAATGCTGGTTCCCGTTGGCCCCATCCTGGGGAAATCACGTGAGAACACATGCCCGTTGCCCACTGCAGGTTCTGATTTAGCATTCAGGAAGCAGTGAAACGTTGTCCAGCTTAGAAAACTGATCTAATCATGGGGTTTGGTGGAGTCTAGAGTCTGTAAGTTTTCGTTCCTTTGTAGCTTTTCATTCTCCCTCCTCTGATCCTAGGATGTCTCCCTTAAGCCCTGGACATGCGTGATCTGGGTGAGTCTTACCTTCCTGTATGGGCTGTGGGCTCCTGAAGGCTGAGACCCTGGCCAATTTGTCCCAGGCCCCAGGCACAATGCCTGGCCAAGGACAGTGTCTTTGACAAGTGTGGGGTGAAGATCTGGTGAGCTACCTGGTGTTCCCTATGAGTCTGTTCCCAAGTTTCCATCAGTCAGGAGCTCTAGACCTACCCCAGGAGAGAGAGTGGGGTCATGGAGGTGGGGAGACAGGAGTGTGTGGGGATGAAGGCACCATCACTGTACGTACCTCCACGGGACAACGGCACCTTCAGGTCAGCCTGGGGGCCACTCTGGTTGGCTCCAGCACACAGAGTGGTGACCTGGAGTGCCTGACCCACATGGCTGATGGGAACTTCCTGGCTTCTAAAGACCCATCGACCTCTGGCCAGCTCAGGCTGCTCCCCAGGCCTCTGGCAGAGCTGAGCTTGTTCTGGGTTCTCCAGAATGTGCTTCCCATCAGCCTTCCTGCAGCTCACCCGAGCATCACCCAAGCGTTTGAAGTGGGGAGTGAGGTAAGTTGATACCCGCTGTAGCCCAGGGCCTAGCCCAGCCCTGATTGCGCAGGCCTGCCATGTGACCGGCCGCACGGCTCACAGGCAGGGGGACCGGAGCAGCTTGGGATTCCCAGGAGGCGAGGGCTCAAGTCCAGGGCCTGGGCCCTGATGGACGATTGTTATTTCAATGTGTGTGCAGTTGAATGACATCATGCTATGGAGTGCAGGAATTTTTTTTTGTCAGTCTTTTAACACAAGTTTATGTTTTTCAGACCTTCAAGCTGCAGGTCATTTTTTACATTTGCTATTGAGAGCAGATGTGACTGATCCCTATCGGGTTCTACTGAAAAACGGTGGGGTTGCGGAAGGTCAAATGCAGGATGCCTTTCAATCTCCATTATTATTTCCTCTACTCAGTGGCCTCAGCAGGAAGCCCGTGCTTGGCGATGGTGGCCTTCTGAAGATTCTCAGCCCGGACCATCAGTGATCCCCACACTCTGTGCCATGTGTAGGCTCAGCGGTCAGCCAGGAGCAGGGAGCCTGGCCGAGATGCAGGGGACGCCGTAGTCTCCAGGTTTCAGTTTCGCCATCTGTACAAACGGAGTGTGGATTGGGAGACACTGACAAATATTGTGACACTGCTGTTCTTAAGTTTTGGAGCTCTTGGATTTGGAAAGGCCCCGATGGGGAACAGGGGCTTTGGCATTGCTATGTCCCACTCCAGGGACTTGGGGAAGTTCAGGGAGATGCCTCTAGGAGAGGTGAGTGTCCATCCCTTCCCTGCTCGGCAGGTTGAGCTGGCAGGAGGGACAGGTTTGGTGTCCCCTAGAAGAGGATTGTGAGAGGTGTCTTCAGTGTTCACATCTAACGTCAAGGCAAGGTGGCAACTCTTGAGGGCAGCTCTGTTTTCATAGACCATTTTTATGGAAATATTTTCACTTTGGACTTGGGGGATAACACTACCTCCAAGATCAAATTCCCTTATTCTTGGACATGTTGGGGGTGAAGGTGGGGCTGGTCAGGGGCAGGCCCAGTTAAAGACCCCTCTTTGTTGTCCACAGTGTGGTGAGCATTGACCTCCTGTGAGCTAATGAGTCCGGGAGCCGTATGCAAAGGAGATGGAATAGGTCCTGTCTCAGGAGATGACCCTTGCGGAGACTGCAGCTCCGAAGGAGGAAAAGCACATTTGCTACTGAGAACAGAGTTCCAGTCTGGAGTGACAGAGGGAGCATGAGCTTTTCCCTTCCTTGAGCTGCTGCCATGACAAAGCGATGAGGCCCTTGTGACATCCTGGAGAAGGCCTTTTCATTGAGACAGGATGTATGGCTCTGAATGAGCCCTAGGGGGGTAAACTTTCTGACCATCAGGACTTTAGTGTTGCCATGGGGATTCATCTATCCATCCATACATCTCTCTGTCTGTCCATCTGTCCGTCCATCCATCCATCCATCCCCCCCACCTACCTATGCACACACCCACCCATGCATCCAGTTACTCAGCAAGCACTTACGGACCATCTTTTGTGTCATCCTCTCTTTAGAGATATAAAGATAAGGAAGACAGTCCCTGCCCTTGAGCTCAGTGGGCCACCCAAAGCATGCAATTGCAAGTGATCCAGGCCACAGGGGCTATGGGCACGGAGTGCAGCTCTGTGCTGAACTCCCAAGGGCAAGTGTTTGGAATGCTACAGGTATGGAGGAAGAGACAGAGCTGGGACAGGAGGCGGTACCAACAGGATGCTGCCAGGGGAATATCGGTGTTGGGCATCTTGGGCCTTTCCTGCCCACTTCCAGTGGCATCCCCAGTGTAAGAGGTGGGGCCGTCATGCCATTGGGTGGTGTCCCACAGAAAGGGGCGGGCACCCAGGTGCATACGCACAGCAGGTGGGAAGGCTTGGTGCCCCGGGGCAGCATTTCAGAAGTTGGGCATTTGCACAAACATGGCTCACATCCGGGACATTCCATATTATTTGGTTCATGAGTTTTAAAGTATATATTCTTCTAAAGGTACTTATTCTTCTCTTTGACTTGGGAAGAGCCTTCTGCCCACAATGCACGCCCTTGGGAACTTGGTGTGCACAGGGGCTATTCCCAAGGCCGTGCTGCCCGGGTGAGGCCGGCCGTGTTCTCCGGGCGGCTGGAGTCTCAGGATGGAAGGGTGCGCGCAAGTCCGGAACTCAGCCGAGCTTCGTCAGCAGGAAGGGCAGAGCGTCCCTCCTCCCACTGACGCCGTCGTCTCCCTCTCTAAAACTGGGACAGGGAGAGCCAGCTCACGGCCCGAGCCAGGCCTGCCTGTCCGCCTTCCAGCTCCCACCAAGGAAGGCTGTTCTCCCTGCTGTCTCTCCTCACATCTCCAGGGCAGCAACGCTGTGACTCAGACGCCACCGCTGTCAGGCCATCCCCGTCCTATCTGCCTTCCCCGCTACCTCGTGGGGACAGTGTGGGGGACACGATGAACTCTGAGAAGGTCTGAGGTCTGGCCTGGCGCGTGTTCAGCCTGGCGTGAGGCATGGAAGTAACAAGGAGTTAAACGTTTTGGCAGAAAGCAGGCTCTTCATTTTCCAAGAGGAACCTTTTGCAGACACCTCAGGTTGCTGGCCCCACTTTAAAGAGGAGGCAGCAGTTTTTAGCATGGGGCTCCAAGCAGAGGAAAGCCGAAGTGATCCTTCCTGAGGACTCACGGGAAAGTTGGCAAGCAGTGTTAATAAAGGCATCTTCTCTCCCTCCCTCCCTCCCTCCCTCCCTCTCCCTCTCTCTCTCTTCAGTGTGAAATGCCAGGTTACGGCTGCCGAAAGCATTGTAGCGTCGGGGCCAGCTAATCTTCGGAGTCTATATTTTTTATGGGCACTGCGGGAGCTGTCCTGGGTTTTTGTTTCCAACAGCAGGATATCAGGGTTTGTATCCTATGGTATATCCAAAGAATAATTCTCCTTGCCTTTGATGTTTTTTTGGACATCTTGAGGCACTTAGGGGTGCATTCTCAGGGAAGGTTGGAGGACAGGGTTGCAAGGCCCTCATTATGTTATTAAAATAGATCCAGGGAAGGAAGACTGAATTTCTCCCGCAGAAAGCCGCATTGCTAAGTGGCAGCCTGGTTCAGAAGTTACTCCCTGCCCTGACTTCTTGAACCAAGAACGATATTTTATGGCAGTTTGGGCAGAAGTAAGGTACCTTGCTGCCCGTATAATTGTTTCACAGTTGGAGTTTAACGTGGATTGTTGTCCTTGACATTTGGAAAAATTACACCTTAATGAAATATAGGCTAGACTACCAAAACAAAACAAAACAAGCTAAAACAAGAAAAAACAACCATCAGAGACACTGTTCATAACTTTGAAGTTCATTAGCCAATCTGCTGCTCCACATGGCGATGGTTGTGCAGCCTCGTTGAGTGGCCTGCTTTCCCCTCGTCCTTGCTCACCAACCCCGCCAGCACACCCCAGCCAAGGTGATTTTCCTAGGGGGCTACTTCCATCACGTCGTTCTGCTCAAAAACCTTCAATGGCTCCCCACCACGTCCAGAAGAAAGTGCAATTAGCCGAATCAGTCAGACCCTGCTGATCCGTTTCACAGAGACCTTCCAACCCCTTCTATCAGGTGGGGAGCCTCTTGCAGCCCTAGGAGCCTGCTTACTGTCTTCCTAGTGCCCTGGGGGCTCCTCAGCCCCCTCATCTCTGTTTATGCTGTTACGTTGCTTGGCATTTCTTTCCCATCATCCCCTCACCTCACCCCCTTGCCCAGAGCAAGGCTCACCCACTTAAAAAGCTCTTTGATCATCTTAGGCCCCTGCACTTCCCCTCCTCCACTCCTGACTTTACACCGATATTACAGAGCTGCAGCTCGTACACTGATACTACAGAGCTGGGGTATTGGGAAGAGTCACGCAGCTCTGGGTTTGAAGCTGGCTGTGGGACCTCCGGTGACCTGCTTAACCTCTCTGATTTTTGGTTTCCTCATCTGTACAATGGGGACATCCATACCAACCTCAGAGTTTGCTGTGCGGGCTCATGAGCTCATTTAGATGAAAACTATTAGCACAACCTCTGGCGCTTGGCAGGTGCTTGCCCCCTTACGGCACTTACTTCACAGAAATAATTGTAGCATAACTTGCCACATCTCGGCTCGTAGGCTTCTAGCTCTTGGAGGTGAGGACTCATTCAGATCTCCCACAGTGCTTTGCACATGACAGATCAAGAGACACTCAGCTCAAGATCCTGAGCAGATGGAAAGTAGATTGACGGGCTTTCACAGGAAGTGCCCAGGAGCCTGTCACGTCCCAACCAAGCCCATGAAGGTTCACTCAGTGCCACTCAGGCTGCACATCAGTAAAGGTGATTGACGTGTCTCAACTCAGTTCTGGATGGCAGTAAGGGCCCTCTGAGTCCCCACAGGACCCCGAGTGGGGAAGAGCTTGGCTCCCAAGCATGGCCTGGCCCTGGGGACTCAGGAAACATGTTACTAGGGAGCCTAACTGGCAACCTCTTGACCAGCTGGTCTAAGTCTTGCCTGAGTCCTCCAACAAGAGGACTTTAGCTATTTGCCAGAGCTGGGGTCGGGAGATGAGGGAGAATGAAATCAAGGTCAAGGAGGGCACAGGGCCGTTGTGACACCTAGGGTTGGTGGCTGAGCTGAGGCTCTGGAGGGCAGACCAGCGGGTAAAGGCTGGGGTGACTCTGTGGACAAGCAGTGGGCATGGGAAGGCACAGCCTGCGTTGGTGGCCTGCACGTTGTCTCCTGCAGTCTTCTCCCGACAACCTCGGTGGTCCTTATCAGATTGGGTCACACCCTGCTATGAGGTCCTGTTCCCATCCTACCTACTCCCTGCCCTGGCGTCATGCTAGCCCCACGTGAACATGGTGCCTGCACGCATCTCGTGTCCTCCCCAGATCGCCAGCGCCCACAGGCAGATGCCCTGTGTCATGTATTTCCGCCTCTGTCACCCTCCTACCTGACGACATTGATGGAGAAGGTACTGTGTCCCAGGTGTACGTACCTGACATGGCTCCTCTCACTTACTCTTCAACAGAAATGCGTAGGTAGGTAGTGTTTTCAGCCAGATTTTATACAGAAGAAACCAGAGGCTGAGAGGTGGAGTGGTTTGCCTCGGGTCGTACAATCTAGCATGCAAAGGCGACAGGATCTGCACACAGTCTGGTTCTGGGATTGGCAGCCCCGCCACCATATGCTAGCCTCTCTCCCGTCTTGCCAGGTCACCCCACAAATGGCGGTCACTTTCCTGGGACTGTCGTATGCTTCTACCTATTGTGACCACACCGACGACGACCATGGCTACTATTGCTCTCACTTCCCCCTCGTTAGGCTAGGACCTCCTGGAGGACCAGAATCAGGAATTATTCATTCTTTCCCATTCTGCCTGTCTCCCATGGGTATAGCATGGTTTGCAAGTCTGGGGCCCTGGAGCCTGATTACCTCAGTTCACATCCTGGCTCTGTCACTTACTAGTTGTGCACTACCGGTCAGGTGACTTAATCATTCTGTGACTCAGTTTCCTCCCTGCACATGGTGGTAATGATGGCATGCCTACCTCACAGTGTTGTGAGGATTACGTGCGTTGTCACACATTAAGTAGGCCCAAGAACCCCTGACACACAGCGAAAGTTCCATGTGACAGCCACCTCATCGTCCCACCTCCCTGCTGCAGTACCTCGTCTTAGCAGGCTCGCACAAGTTATTACTGGATGTGGGGGAGGACCAAGAGTGGTGTGTGCTGTGCCTGAGGGGCTTGTTTGGGGACGGGAGCCACAGGGGCATGAGGACGACAGCTCTTTGAGAAACCACTGCTGAGAAGTGGGCATGTTCTTTGGGCAGCAGCACGAAGCTCACCCACGTTGGCTAACCCCAAGCCATTTCCGGGAGCTTCCTTGGGATCCCATGGGAGCAATGGCATCTAGAACTGGATAGGGAGGAGAGGCAGCCCTGGGAGGAGCTGGGAAGAGGTGGGAGCCGCCCCCCCCCCCCCCCCCATGTAACTCCTGGGGAGCAGAGAGAGCAGGCACTGAGCACAGGGGAGGGGAGGGTGAGGCCTGTCCCAGGGCAGGGCAATCAGAGACTGAGCACGGCTTCCTGGAGGAAGCAGGGCTGCAGCGTTCCACACGCGGATGCCAGAGCAGGCCCAGCACAGATGTGGGCAGGGGGCGGACACATCCCGGCTGCACGGGGGGTCATGCAAGGACCTCAGCGCCTCGGTTCTGGTTCCGCACAGAGAGGTGAGCTCTCCCTCTCGGGCCCCTACAGCACTGTGAACGTCTCCCACTGCTGTGGCAGGACCGAGGGCTATGACATCAGACAGGTCTGGGTGCTGGATCATCGCTCTTCACACCAGCAGCGTGATCGTAGTGTCTGGGGCAAGTCCTTCCCTTCCTTTGATCCTCAGTTTCTTCTTCTGTAAAGTGGGAACCCCACCACGTACTCCATAGGGTTTTTATGAGAATTAAATTACAGGATCTTTGTAAAAGGCATTGCACATAGAAGACCATGCATAGGGGTAACGCTGGTCTTCCAAGGGTGGTCCCCGCCCGGGCTTAGCATCCCACAGGAATTTGTTAGACCTGCAAATGCCCAGGCTCCGGCCTCTCGAGACATGCTGAATGAAACACCAGGGGGGGCCCCGCGTGCTGGCTTCGGGGAGCCCTCCAGATGGTCTAAGCCGAGGACCCGTGATCTGAGACGGGCCCAGGGAGAAGTGACAGAGCACACGGGCGGCTGCTCAGCCCCGGGACCTGACAGCTCCCTCCCTTCCCTCCTACCCGGCCGTGAGTTTTACTCGAAGAGGTTAATGCTACCACAGACCTCCGAGGGGTGAAAGGGCCTTGTTGCCCTCGAGGATAGACACATTATGACGGCTTCATTTGATTAAAAGGGGATGTCAATCATTAGTTCTGACCCAAATTTCTTCTCTCCCCAGCAATCACTCAAAGTGTTCCCAGATGCGTGCGGGAGTGGGGCGGGGGCTGTCGGTTACCTGCGAACACAACCCCCCTTCATAGAGGACGCGCATGCTCACGGAGCCTTGCAGAGCCGGCTCGCGGCCTCCACGCCCCTCGGGCCTGCCCTGCGCCTGCTGGAGTGAACATATGCATTCCAGATTGGACCCGAGAGCTGGGCCGCGAGGGGCGGCCTGCTTCCAGCAGCGGCCAAGGGGAGGTGGGGAGCGCCGCGAGCATTTGCTGTCCCCGTGGGGCTAATTATTGACTTTTAGAGGCAAGTAGCCGCCCCAATTTCGGTTAGCACAGTTGTTCGTTACTGCATAATGAAGAGGAGGGGGAGCAGCCTTGGTGGGGAGCAAGGCAAAGGGAAGGCCACATGCAAATAGCTGGAATGCCTTTGTCTGAGGAACGCCGGGCAGCAGTCGCCAAGGTCAAATGTTCAGCTCGTGGACACCATGGGCCCAGGCCCTGAGGCTGACAGAAAGGGGAGGCTGGGAGGTGGCTCCTGCTCCTCTGGGAAGGGTGAGGGGGTGGAGGAAGCAGGCCTGCCTTAGGCAGGTTTGCAGGGTGTAGGGTGGGGTGCGGAGGGTCTCAAAGGGCAGCGCTCCACTTGTCCTCAGGTGGGTTTAGTTTTGGAAAAGAATGAGCTTTGCTTGGAGCTCAGACTGCAGCAGATCTGCCCTCTGCCTGGAAGAGACAGCCGAGGACCCCCGACGGCGTGCTGACGTTTCAGGGAAGTTCACGGATCCTGGGAGACGGACAGAGCCCCATCCCACGGCTGGGTGTGTGCGGCCCTGACCAGGAACCGGAAGGGGGTCAGGGAGCCGGGGGCACCCAGGGTTAAGGGCCCTCCCTGACCCCACTGTGCGGAGGGAAGTGGGGGGTGGGGACCTGAGCTCTCGCTGAACCGTGGCTGGGACAGCTCTTCCTTGCTGGGAGCTCACGTGTCCCAGGCTTTTCGTGCTCCTTGCTTCACTCAGGCCCCTGACATGTGGGGTGAGGGGTGGAGAGCCTGCGAGACCCTCGGTGCACAGCCTCGAGGGAAGTCTGAGCCAGTGAGAAGGGGATAGGAGCCCGGATATGAAGAGGAACACTAACCCTTCAGGTTGGGGAGGCTTAGAAGATTCCAGAAATCTTTGGTTTGAAGAACCAAAGGAGGAATGTGAAGCCCCTGGCCTGGGCGTCAGGGCCCCTGGGTTCTAACCCAGCGCTGCCCTTACCTGGCTGTGTGACCTTGAAGACGTGGCTGCCCTTTCTGGGCCTGACAGCCTCATGCACAGAACTATTGAAGGTTTCGCAGGACCCATTGGAAAGGGGCTCTTGGCGGACACCCCCGCAGTAGAGGAAATGGAATTGGTAGACTTTCCCCTTCGGTCATAATGTTTCCCTCTCCCTGGGTTTCACAGAGGGGAAGTAAATTTGAAATGAAGGGTGTAGGAAGAGGGTGGGGCATAAAGCTAACGGTCAGGGCTGGACCACACCGGCTACTGCGAGTGGCTTCTGGGAGTGAGGGGAGACACCCTCAAACACAAACACACCCAACACCTTCTGTCCCCCGCTCCGCCTGTAAGGACTCCTGTGGTCACTTGGAGCACCCCCGGATAATCTGGGCTCCTCTCCCAATGTTAAGGTCAGTTGACCAAGTAACCATGGTTCCATCTGCTACCTCCACTCCCCTTTGCCGGGCGATGCAGCGCAGGAAGTGGCGAGCGTGTGTGACTTTGGGGAGCCAGCATTCTGCCCACCGCAGATGTTAATTTGCAAAGGGCATTGCCAAGGCACACACTGCCGCTGGGCCCCAACAAGAGTGGCCATATTCCCCAAACGGGTTTCTGGGCAGCCTTCTGAGGAGTGGGGGCACTCGGCTCCGCCTGCCTGGGGCCAGGTGCCTTCCCCACGATCTCTCCCACAGGAAGGGCTGTCAGTACACCACTGAACACCCTGGGCCTTTGGGGGTGCTCAGGGCTGCTGACACCTGCAAAGCAAACTTCCCTAGGCTGAAGGAGACCTTTCATTCAGGCATTACCCTTGTTTGGGGGGTGGGGGAGGGTGGAGGTGGGGCGGGCCAAATGGCAGGTGAACCGAGTTCATTCATTCCGTGCTGAGAGACTCATAATAGACCCATTGAAGTCTGTTAACTCTTTCTCTGCTGGGTGAGGCTTAACTCCTTTTAAAACATCAACAACTCCAAAACAAGGAGCCTTTCCTCAGCAAAACATATTGTCCGAGAGGTGCCATAAAAGGTTTTCCAGACTCTGGACCCATCTTGCCTCTCCAGCCTCTTTTCTAGTCCTTTCCATAAGAATTTCACTTTGGAATTTTGCTTGTTGATTTTTTCTTCTGCGTGGCTAATATTTTTTTCCAGAGTGTCATTGTGCAATAAATAGGAGCTCCCATAAATTTGTACAATAATCGGCTTTCTCTCTACCTAATAAAAGATTCAGACGTTCCTCCCGGGTTGGTGGCTGCTTTCCCTGTATCCTAAGTAGGCCCAGAGCTGGACAAATGTCACCCATGCGCTCCTGCTGGGGAGGGGCTTGTTACTGAGTCTCCTCAGGGAGGGCTGTGCCTCTAAATCAAGAGGCTGAGGGAGGGAAGGGAGGGTGCAAGGGGAGGGGAAGGAGAGGGAGCCAAATAGATGGTGACGGAAAGAGAACTGACTCTGGGTGGTGGACACACAATGCAGCACATGGACGATGCACCGTGGAATTGTACACCTGGAACCTATGTAATCCTAGTTAACTAGTGTCACCCCAATAAGTCTAAAACAAAAAAGGCTGGGGTCCTTTTCCATTGGCTTTTGATGGTGCTTTTGGGGAAACTGTCAGACTTCCTCCACAAACCTCTGGGCTCTGGGTGGGTGCCCGTTTTTACACAGCTAGATGATTTTGAGGGTTCCTTTTGACCTAAATAAAAAGGACAGCAGGTCGTACTGCAGTGGGGAAGAATATTTCTTTTCAGGAGAAGAAATCCAACAGTCTGCTTGTGGGAGACAGCAGGACCCTTGACCTGATCCCTCGGGACTTTGAGCTTTGAACTTGAATCCTTCGGTCCGTTTGCTGGTATGGGCTGTGTCCATGATGTGGGTTTTGGGCCAAGGATGTTCCACTTCCCTTAGCACACCCGGCTTTCTCCCCACGATCCCAGGGACAAAACATAAATGAAAGGAATCTTCTTTCTAACAATTCTACGGTTTTGCTGCCACAAAAACTCAAATTGGGCCTCTTTTTAAGTCAGAAGTTCAGTTTTATTGGACAGCAGCCCTACCCAATAGAAGTAGAATATGAGTCACATATGTAATTTAAAATTTTCTAGTAGCCCCGTTAAAAGAGTAAAAAGAAACAGGTGAAATTAATTTTAATAATATATTTTATTTAATCCAATATATCCAAAATACTATCATGTCGACACATAACCCATGCAAAAACACCAATGAGATATTTTACATTTCCTTTTCTGTACTCAGCTTTCAAAATCCAATGTGTATTTTATGCTTAGGGCACATTTCAATGCGGATGTTCAATTTTCCTTGGCACTACCTGATCGAAATTTCGAGTTCGTAACACTGAGCGTTGAAAAAGTAGATTCACAAAATTGTTCCCAACATACGTACAAGTTTTCCGATAACTGACTTGAGTATCACCTTTTAATTGTGAATTAATTAAAATGAACTAAAATGAGAAGTTCAGCTGCTCTGTCGCAGTGGCCGTGATTCAAGCTCTCCCTCTCTAGCACCTGTGGCTGGTGGCTGGACTGGACCGTGCAGCTCTAGGGTGTCCCTTGACAAGCCCCAAAGCAAACATATGATTTGGGGCTGGGAGATTGTGGGAAGGGGTGCAAAGAACCCTCCCCTGCCCCCTCGCTGTAGCTGCCACAGCAGAAATTCTGAGCTTATGCCTACTGCCCACTGTTCTTTGTACTTCTAGAAGGCCAGCATCCTGCCCCTGAGGCTTTCATTCTCTTTTGCACAATTATTAATTCACACATGTGATAACATTAATTGAGACAGGATGTGGCAGTGTGTTAAGCAGACGTGTCTTAGTTTGCTTAAGTGCTGGAGGGAGACAGACAATACGTAGGCAGACAAATGGGCAGGGTCACTTCAAACAGTGATGAGTTTCACAAAGAAAATAAGAGACAATACGCGTACGTAGAACTGAGTGAGTGGGCTGCTGGAGTGGAAACTTCTAGAGTGTGGTCAGGGAGGCCTCTCTGAGGCTGGGTCCCTGGAACTGAGACTGAGGCTAAGTGAAGCTCTGAGGGCATGAGCATGCTGGTCAGAGAATGGAGTCAGGGCACAGGCCCCGGCGGGGGCGTTGAAAAGCAGGAGAGGCCGTGGCTACAGCCCAGGGAGCCTCTCGCAGGAAGCGAAGGTTTCCAGACACCCCTGAGCTGCAGCGTGGAGGGGTGCCTGCACACCCAGGCTCCTGATTTGGTCTGCCTATGTTCAAATCCCAGTGCACCCACTGGCTGTGTGTGCCCGTGGGCTGTTACGTAGCCTTTCTGTGCCTCCGTCTTCACATCTGTGAAATGGGCAGAACCCACTTATAGCGTTGCCGTGAAGATTAAACATGTCACGACATGTAAACATCTGGCCAATTCCAAGTGCGTGGAAAGGTTAGCTGCCATTATCGAAAGTGTGCCGTGTGCTGGCCGGGCCAGCTGGGGGCTGGCACTCACAGTGCGGGGATGGCGATGGATACACAAGAGAGCGGAAGTCAAGGGTGCGGTGGCTGTGCTGACCACTGACTCTCCCTGGTGACACCTGCCACATTGTAAGCTGAGGGGGTCTGAGGGGGTGCAGACCGAGTGTCCGGACTCCGGGCAGGCAGGTGCTCCCTGAGTCCATGGCTCAGGGGCCTCACGGAGCAGGTGCGGGCGTGGTGGTGGCCGAGGGGCTTCTTGGGCAGGAGGACTGGCACCTCTTGGCCTGAAGACCCAGCCTCGGCCCTGAGCCCATCCAGTTCCTCTCAGTCACTTGTTTGTTGACCGGTTATCATGGCGACAGAGGAGACACAGAAACATTATGAGTACAAAATAAAATGGAACATTTTAAAATTAATTAAAAGTCTCTCTCCAGTGCTCCTCCTAGGTCCTGGCTGTTTTCTTTCGCCCTGGGGTATTTCTGTGACTCCTGCCTCAGAGAATAAGATAACTTGAAAATTAAGTCACCCCGAGATTTAGAAACCCCACGCTTTCTTTTTCCCACATGGAACATGTGTTGAGGGAGGACCCAGTCTCCTGGGAAGCGGGGTTTGGAGGGCTCTGCAGTCCCGGCACTGCCCAGGCAGGCCTGGTCGGGGACGGCTGTGAAGCACACATCTTGTCCCCATCGCTGGGGTTTCAAAACCTCACCCAAGGCCCCTTCAGGGTTCAACACTGCCAGCTGTACGCTCCGAACGTCCTAGAGATTAGGAAGGAGGCCTGGGGAAGAGCTTTTTCCAAGATGCTCGTCACGGGAGCATGTGACACTTGGAACTTGGGTGAGGCGCACCGCCAAGCACGCGACGTGCTGGGGAAGGCCCGGGCCGGCCTGGCGCTGGCCCGCAGCTCTGTGGCTACAGTGACAGATGAATGTGGCTCAGGCAGGTTCAGAAACACAAGTGCCGGTCTGAGAAGCAGAAGCAGGGAGACCCCCGCTCCTGTATGCTGGGGTGTACCTGGTTCATTTGTCCACTTACGCTTGTGTTGAACAACGTCAGCTGAATGCCCACTACCTGCTGGGCACCGTTAGACCCTGAGGATGGAGTGGGGAGCAACAGAGGTGTGGCTTCCTGTCCCCCACGGGTGCTGTGTTTTAGCTGGAATGACGGTACACGAGCAGCATGTATAGCAGGCATGTCCAACCTGCGGCCTGGCACGGCCTTGAACGTGGCCCAACGCAACTCCTTAAAACACGATGAGAGTTTGTGTGTGTGTGTGTGTGTGTGTGTGTGTGTGTGTGTGACCTTATTTTCTTTTTTCAGCTCATCCATGATCGTTAGTGTGAGTGTATTGTGTGTGTGTGACCCACGACGCGTCTTCTTCTTCCAGTGTGGCCCAGGGAAGCCACAAGGCCGGACACGGCTGATGTACAGTTAATATCGACGTGGGCTCTGGTGGGGAACAAAACGAGGCAGTCCTTGGGCAGTGCTGGGAGCGCGTAGGGCCTCAACTTTAGACAGGGTCGTTGGGGACAGCCTCACGGAGAAGCTGACCGTGCAGAGTCCGAAAGGAGAGGGGTGAGAGAGCCGCGGGTGCCTCTGGGGACAGAGCATCCAGGTGCCTCTGGGGACAGAGCATCCAGGTGCCTCTGGGGACAGAGCATCCAGAAAGAGCGAGCAGCAGTAGGACACGCCGGGTGTGTTCAGGGAACGGCAGAGACACCCATGCAGCTAGAGAGGTGACAGGGCGCGGTGGGGAGGGGCACAGACCGCTTAGAACTGTGTAAGGATGTCACCTTGAAGGGGATGAAGTAGAACTCTTCTGAGCAGAAGGGTGACATGATCGGCCCTGGGTTTGTGGAAGATGACTCCGGCAGGCACAGGGAGCCCCATCAGCAACGTGGTAACCCAGGCGGGAGAGGGGGGGCCCACCGGGCGGTTAGCAGTAGACGCGGCAGGAAGCCAGCGGTCTGGATAGTGTTTGCGGGTTGAGCTGACGCTGTTTGTTGTTGAGCTGGATGCTCGGTGTGGGAGAGGGGTCCAGGACGACTGCAGGGCTTTAGGCTGGTGTATTAGTCAGGGTTCAACACCCTCTCCTGAGTCCAGGCTCTGCTACCCTCCAGGGACACACACACATCACATCAGGCATGGTCTGGCGGGGCAGACACAGAAATGGGGGGGGGGGGAATCGGGGACCCAGTGCATGGTGAGCGGGGAGAGCAGGGCGCTGGGTCCCAGACGAAGGACAGCGTGCCTGGCTGTCCCCTGGCTCAGAACCCAGGTCCTTCCTTGCAGCTAGCCTCTGCCTCCGTCTACCCCGGTCACTGCCTCTCTGCCCGAGAGTTTGTCCACCTCCTGCTAAGGGCTCTGTGCCAGGCACCTGGACTCCCCTGCCCTCCTCGCCGCTTGGCCCCCATCCTCCCGCCGTTGGCCTGCCCGAAGTGTCATGCGTCAGCCGCAGGCACATTCCAGTGGGCCCGCAGCCCATCTCCTTCGTCCCAGAGAGTTTCAGTTTTTCCTCCTTTTGCCCAGAGATTAAACATCTGCAACCAACCCCAGAGTCAGTAGTAGTAAAAAACTTGGATGTGGCCCTGGCCTGGAATAACATCCTTTGAAGGCAACTGGAAAGTTCTATCATGTTTCAAGGCCCTTATGAGCTGAACTGTGAGCAGAGCTTGGAGTGGAGGCCGGAGGATGGGGCGGGGCAGCGGGGGGGCTTGGGCAAGAGAGACTTTGAGATGCTCCGCCCCGTCTCAGGTGCTGCCCAGGAACCCCGCCTCTGCCTCTCCAGGCCAAAGCGCTGAGCCAACTCTCCAAACCTGGCCAGGCGGGAGCTTTGTCCCCACATTCGAACGTTCTCTCTCATGGCTGTGCCCAGTATACCACAGGGCCCAGGCATGTTCACCTCCCTCCTGGCCCAGACTGTCGTCTTACTCACATTTCAAGGGTAATTTCATCCATCTGGCTCTGATTTGTATATCCTGAGTGTGCCTGATAGAGACTCGGTTGACAAGATGTCCCCTGGGACTGGTTCCCAGCAGACCCAGGCCCTCTGCATTTTCTGGACAAAAGGCTTCCTGCCCACCTGTGCACGCACTGGCCTCACGGCAAAGTCAAGGCTGTCTCCTGTTGCGGGAGACGCTGCCTCCCAGGAGAGGTGCCCAGTTAGAGACAGAAAGACTTGGGGCTATGGACTAGCCTGTGAGTCACAGCGGGAAGGCCGGCGGGGGCTGCTTCCACCTTACTGCCGCTTCATTCTCGGTGTGATGTCCCTTCTTCTGGCCCCACCTGCCACTCTTCAGCATGGGGCAGGGGGTCTGCACAGAGGTAGAAACTAGAGCGTGACCAGGGAGGGTGGGGAAGGAGGGACCCCACGCTGCGGGCCCAGCCCAGGCTCCAGGAGAGGAGACGCTGTGGTCTGTCCCTGTGTGGGGTGCATACCTGCTGCACCCAGTAGAAGTTTCCTTGCTCTGCCCTTACAGAAGAGAGACCGTTGTCCTGTTGGTAGGTCCCTCTGCTTTAAACTCTTAAAGGACCTGACAAGTCATAATGCATTTTTTTTTTTTTTTTTTTAGTTTTAAAAACCTATGGGATTCAGTGAAAAGAAACTCTTCCAAATGTGGTGAGGGGGTCTGCCTTGCTGATGGATGTTTACATCTTGTGGAGTGAACAAGAAATTTGATCATACATTCCCAAACCACTTCCTTGGCTGCTGGGCACCCTAAATGTTCGGCCAACCAGGGCACTGCATATAATCCTTTGACCCTGCCTTGTATTTGACCTCAGGACCCCTCTTTCCCCTCCGCGGGCTCTCCCAGTAGCCTGAACCTTCCCACATTTCCCTACTGGGAGCTTCCAGCTCAGCTCCCTGGATTGCTGGGGCTTCAGAGAGCAGGGGGTGGGGTGGGGGCTGGAACTGGCCAAGGTCTTGGGGTGGGGGTGGGGCCTGGGGCTTGAGCTCCACCTCCAGGGTCACCGGGAACAAGGCCTGGCACATAGTTCAGAATACTTGTTCAAGTGGGTGGGATGAAGTGCACGAGCCCAGCTGGGACATAAGAGAGTCTCCCTCTGCCCGGCTGGTTCCCAAGGGACCCTCTGTAGTAAGTTAGGTAATGCTCACTGAGCGAGAAGATGCCTCTTCCGGACACTGGGCGGGTGGGAAGGAGACGGAGGGCGGGGGCTGGAGGAGGAGAGCCCAGGGCCATTCGAATGATCACGTGGGAGAATGAGAGAACAGCGCCTGGGACAGAGGATGGGCCACAAGACGGCTTGTTAAATAAATCAACTCTGGAGCAAGAAGGAAGTGTGAGCTCCACCTCCTGCCGGCTGTGGGCCCTGCCACGTTGTTCAACCTCTCTGTACCCCAGACGTGCCACCTGTATCACAGGACTGATAATCAAGGCCCCCTTGTACCCCAGAAGTTGAGGGTGGAGCTCCACACGAGCCAGCGAGCATTTGTGAACCGCTGAGTGCGGTGTGCGGGGGCGGTAAGAACCCGGTGGGTCCTCCTGGTGGTCGCCGACGGGGATAGACGGCCAGCCCCCTGCACTGTAGGCCTCGCTCTGGAGCTTTCTGGGCTGCAGGATTCTCCTCTGCCGTCACCCCTGCCCTTCTCTCACCCCTGACCTCTTCCCCGCTGAACCCCTCCCGAGAGCCAGCACATGGTCTCCTTACTCCCGCTCGCTTCCCCAAGCCCATCCAGTCGTGGCTGCGGGAGCAGAGCTTTCATCACGGGGCAAGGCGGCCAGGGCGGGTGCCTGCTGGGCGGAATGTCGGGCCTGCTGCACGCGGAGATGTCACCGGCGGCCGGCGGGCGGTCACGCTGGTGTCCGCACGCGCGTCAGGTGACTTCGACTCCGGAAGGTGCACGACACCGCACCGGCACGTGTTCGGATAAGCCGGAACCAGCCTGATCTGAATTCCTTCTGACAGCGGGCCAGGAACCGTGTCTTCTGTGCGCTTCCTGAGGGAAACTTCCTGAGTTTCCCGTCTGCCTGCTCAGTGGGATGGAATCTCCGAGCTGGGGCAAAGCCACCCTCATCCTCCTTTTCTCGGACTGGGGTCTGCTCAGAGAGCCTGCTGGGGACAGACAGACTTGGTGTAGGTGCTGGGGGTGGGATGCAGGGACAAGGTCTTCTCTCCTGTGGGTGCTGAGGACAAACACCATCATTTCTGAGATCTCAGAGTGGCAACCGCTTGGAAAGTTGGGAATTCTTTCTCCCAGGACACCTTCATAAAGATCCCCCCCACCTAACATTCTCAGAGATGTGTGGGTGGCATTGGAGAGAACCAGTGGGCTTTAAAACCACCAGCAGAAGAGTTTGGGTTGGATTTGTGCCTGTAGAACCTACAGGGCCCAGGAGTGCCAGGTGGAGCAAACGCTTGAGTCATTTTTGCTGACTATGGATGCCTCCAGACATGACCCAGCCCTGAATTTTTAGCTGCAGAGTTATTTCTGGAAACCACTTTCTCAGAAGATGGTGGCCTTCAGGTGACATATAGAATGGCCTTTGTCAGATTTGCCCATTTATCACATAAATGGTAATTGAGCCCCGCTTTTTGTCATGTCCGGAGGGCCCAGAGGTGACTGGGCCTTGGTCCTAACACTCAGAAATTCTGCCTCCAGCAAGAGAGATTCTAGGAAGGTCATTGGTCACAGGTGGCTTTTCAGGGTGGAGGCAGGCCCAGGAATGCGGCAGCACCGAGGAGACACAGTTTTCTGAGTTCGGGGTGCTCTCGGCAAGGTGCCCGGAGGAGGCAGAGGAAGCGCTCACCTGTGAACAATGAATTGGCATCAACAGCAGCGGGGTAGTCAGCTATTCTGGTTTGCTGGGGAATGAGGGGTTTCCCAGGACATGAGACTTTTATTCTGAAACGGAGGCAGTTCTGAGCAAACTAGGACGGTGGGCCACGCTAGATACTGAAAGAACAAGACCTTTTTATCTAGAACTAGAAAGAGCTGGGTTTGAATCTCAGCTCTGCTACTTAAAAGCTGTGTGACCTTGGATAAATTGGTTAACCACTCTGAACCATAATTTTCTTATCTGAAATATGGGGCTATAAATAACACTCTGCCTAGGCCAGTGGTATCAGTAATAGCTAGTTATTTAGATGGGGCGGGGGTGGTGGTGGTGGTGGTGGTGAAAAGCATTTTCAAATGCCAGGCAGAAAGAATATGGTTGGAGTGGAGAGTATAAAGAAGGGTGTGGTAAGAGGTTGGCTGGAGATAGAAGCGGGAGCCGGATTATACAGGGTCTGAATAACATCCCAAGGAATTTAGACTTTCCCCCGCTTAGGACAACAGTTAATCACTGAATTAATTTTAGAAGATGAGTAAGGCAATCAGACTCTTGCCTTAGAGAGGGTGTCCTGGAAGCAGAGGGGAGAGTAGATTAGAATTGGATCTGGATGGGGAAGGGAGGGTAAGAATGATGGAGTGAAGTGATTGGGGACAAGGAGTTACTATATTCTGAGAAAAACAGAGCTAAGCTGAGAATCCCAGCGGAGGCCATCAGACAGCCCAGAATTAGGCCGGATGCCCTAAAGACTAAGGGGGATGGGACCCCATCTTCTGAGGTCACGTGCTGCCTGCAGGTTGTAGCTGCATGCTGGGTGGGGCTGGAAGGTCACATGCTTTCCAAGAGGATGGGACACCTGGGACACTATGTGCTGGAGCATGACCTGATGAGCTCCTTGGGCTGTGTTTGGTCCTCTGGCGAATCTTCAGGGTCTTCCTCTCTTCCCTCCTTCCCTGGCTCAGTCCTTCAGGGGAGGCTTCTGGCCAGAGCTTTGACATCTCATTATCTCCATGGTGATGGAACAATGGTGTCCCAAACACATGACCTCACCCCGTGGTTGTGCCAAAGAGTGCACTGGAGAGGGAGCTTTGGGGGTTTGGGGAGTCTGGTTGGGATGTGAAACCCTGAGGATCAGATGCCTCTGAGGCAGGTCCTCAGGCCCTGGGAGGGGATGCACTAGCTACACATTGAAGTGACTTAGGCCAGGCCAGTGAGGATGGTCTCAGCCTCATTAGCTACTTGGAATTGGGAAGGACTTCCTTTAAAAAGTTTTTTTTCAATTACAGTTGACATATAGTGTTCTATTAGTTTTGGGTGTACAACAGAGTGATTAGACACTTATCTCACTTATGAAGTGATGACCCCAATAAGTCCAGTTCCCAGCTGACACCATACATAGTTATTGCAGTATTATTGAGCATACTCACTTATGCTGTGCTGTGCATCCCCATGACTATTTGTATATCTAGCAATTTGTACATCTCTCTGTAGATAATAACAATTAGAGAAGTTATAAAAGAGAATTGAATGAATTGACTGACCCCATATTAATAGTTGTAGCTTTTTTTTTTTGGTATGTATGAAAGATTTCTTTTTCTTTTTTTCGGTATGTGGGTAGCTCCCTGACTGGGAATCGAACCCAGGCCGCAGCACTGACAGTGCCAACGCCGAAGCCTTAAGCCACTACACCATCAGGGAACTCACTTTTTTTTGGTATGTAAATAATTCAAATAAATGAAAAGGCAAAGGACAAATTTGGGAAATTATTTGCAATAAATATAATGTATAGAGTTATTATCTTTAATATGTAAAAAGATATAAAGGGATTAAAAAAGAAATTATAGTAACTAAGAAAAAAAGCTTAATAGAAAATGTGGCAAAGAATATAATCAGAAAATTTACAGCAAAAAAGTTTTATGCATTCATTTATTCATTCATTCATCCTTTCAATAAATTTACTGAGCAATTACTATGTGGCAGGCAGTTTTCTGTATACTGGAGATATAGCAGTAAACAAAACAGACAAATATCTGTGTTCTTACAGAGTTTCAAAGCTTTCTGCTATTTTTTTTAATACCTTCTTGTAATTTGTTTTCACATTAATTTAATTCCAGATAAAGTCTTTATACATCTGGAATTATTTTCTGATTAAATTGAGCTGAGAATTTATTCTCCTCCTCAAAAGTAAACCATTTGCCCTAACCATTCATTCATGAATCCTTCCTCGCCTTTCTGAGGTATGGCACCACCTTACACGTTTTGGTTGGAGTGATTTATCTAACAGTGTGTGTGGCAGCTCCACACCATTTTTATCATTGAGGCTTTGTGCCATGTCGCCTGACACTGGCTTTACGTGGTTGGAGGACTGTGACCAAGGTAACTCCAACATGCACTGCTTGCTGTCTCCGTGAGATGGCACGTTGGCACCCACAGTTTTCATTTCCTACTTTAATAACTTATCAGTGCTTTTTGAACAGTTGCAGAACAAAGAGAACTTGTGTTTCACAATTTCCAAAGCAGATTTCAAGAACTATCGTCATGTTTCATGTTCTAGCATGTTGCTAAAGCTTCTGCATTTTTCTCTCTCGGGGACATTAGATCGTGACACGTGGACACGGAGGGTGGGGGCTATTGTCCCGTATTCTCAAACACTGCGGTCCTCTTAGAGCGTGTCCTGCAAGCCTGGCTTCCTCTCTTCTCACTCTAAACTCTTCTTTTAAAACAATATTTGGAAAAGAATTTGAAAAAGGTAGTTTTCCTCCAGAAACATAGTATTTCTTCAATTCTGCTTTTATGTCTTGCTGAAGTTTTAAAAAATGTGTTTAACAGAGCTTACATGTTTTCTCATTAAGATTATTTTTAGGTTGATTATTCTTATTTTTACTATTTTGCCGTTCACTTAAATAGAACCATTTGCCCCCAATTTATTTTCTATTAACTAGCTGTTTCTCATATATAGGCAACCTATAGATTTGTGTGTCTTTAACTTGTGATTGCTCACCTTACTGAACTGTCATTAGCTTTGGTAGTTTTTCTCTTGGGATTTATTTTCGGTAGAATATAATATTCTCTGCAAATAATGACCGTTGGATCTTCTAAAGTTTTAAAAACTGTCCCACTGCTATTTTATGTTATTGGCTAGTCAAATTGATGTTTCTAATTTTAGCAAACACGTTCCTATTGTTTCACCACGAACATGATGCTGACTACAGATGTAGGTCTGTGCCTTCTAGTTTGTGACACTTTTTTTTTTAAATTCACAGAAAGTATTAACATTAAAAAGAATACATCCTTAAAATCTCTGTGGCTTTTGCCCTCCCCAGTGAGATATTGGCATGGACTGATGTGTACTTCCAGACCTGAAATCATCATTACGTTCCAGGGATAAATACAGCATTAGTCATCTTGAGTTATTCTTTTAATAGCTGCTGAATTTGATTTGCTTTTTTTCAAAATTTGGGATTTTTGCATCTATGCTCATAAGTAAGATCGGTCTGTATGTGTATGTATGTGTATATACATATACAGTATTACATGTATTATATAATGTTACATATGTATTTGCTATCTTTTCCATGTTTCTCATAAAATTATGTTAGCCTTATAGAAGGAATTAGAAAGTTTTCTACTTTTTTCTCTGTTCTAGAATAATCTGTAAGGACTCATCCATAAAATTGAGCATGTAACCTTTTATAGAGATCATTCTTCCTCAATTTCTTTCAATTTGTTTCATGGTTAATGGTTTATTTAGAGAATATTCTTGTTGAGTCAATTTTGGTAACTTTAAAAAAATTTTAAAAAATTTTTTTAAATTTATTTTTATTGTTAGACTTATTGGGGTGACATCTGTTAGCAAGGATTACATAGGTTTCAGGCATACAATTCTACAGTGCATTGTCAGCTTGTTGTACAGTAAGATCACCACCTAATGTGACTTCTCTTTCCATCACCTTATATTTAGCTTCCCCCCTCCTCTCCCACCCCCTTCCCCTTTCTCCCCTCCCTAACCCACTCGTCCCCAAATAAACATTAAACTATTGATTGTGTCCATGGGTTGTTTGTTTGTTTGTTCATTTCTTTTCTCTTTGTTGCTGTCAGTTTTATATTCCGCATATGAGTGAAATCATGCAGTTCTTTGTTGTTTCTGTCTGGCTTATTTCACTAAGCATGATGATCTCCAGGTCCATCCATTTTGTTGCAAATGGCAGTATTTCATCTTTTCTTACAGCTGAGTAATACTCCATTGTGTAAATGTACCACAGCTTCTTTACCCAGTCATCTGTCGCAGGGCACTTTGGTTGTTTCCATGTTTTGGCCACTGTGAACAGCGCTGCGATAAACATTGGGGTACATAAGTCTGCGGACAAAGGTTTTCAGGTTTTTTGGGTAGATCCCCAGAAGTGGGATTGCTGGGTCAAATGGTAGCTCCATTCCCAATTTTCTGAGGAACCTCCACACCGCCTTCAATAGTGGTTGTACCAGTTTGCACTCCCACCAGTACGTACCAGAGTTCCTTTTTCTCCACATCCTCTCCAGCACTTGTTATTCCTTGTATTGTTGATAACAGCCATTCTGACAGGTGTGAGGTGGTATCTCATTGTGGTTTTGATTTGCATTTCCCTGATAGCTAATGAGGATGAGCATTTTTTCGTATGTCTGCTGGCCATTTGTATGTCTTTGTGGGAGAAGTGTCTGTTTAGTTCTTCTGCCCACTTTTTAATTGTTTGTTGTTTTTGTTGTTAAGTCATATTAGTTCTTTATATTTTTTAGATATTAGGCCCTTATCTGATGCATTATTTGCAAATATTTTCTCCCATTCAGTTGGCTGTCTCCTTGCCTTGTTGATGGTTTCTTTTGCTGTGCAGAAGCTTTTAAATAATTTTTGATAAAGGAACCAAAAAAATACAATGGGGAAAAGACAGCCTCTTTAGTAGGTGGTGCTGGGAAAACTGGAAAAATATGCAAAAGAATGAACCTGAGCTGTGAACTCTCTCCATATACAAAATTTAACTCAAAATGAGTTAAAAATCTTCATATAAGACCTGCAACAATAAACTGTATAGAAGAAGACATTGGTACTAAACTTATAGACCTAGGACTCAAGGAAGACTTCATGAACCTGACCTCAAAGGCAGGGGAAGTAAAAGCAAAAGTAAATGAATGGACTATATCAAATTTTGTTAACTTTTGTCTTCAGAGAAAATGGTCTATGTCATCAAGACATTCATAGCACTAAACGTAGCTCTTCCTCCCCTGAACTCTGGCCACGGGATGGACCTTCATGAAGTTTACTCTGATTTTCCTTGGAACAACTGAGGCAGACTAGAAATTTCCAAAGAGAGTAACTGGTTACTGAAGAAGAGCATCAGGGAAAGATGACACAGAGAATTCCAGAAGCCACAGCTCCCACAGCATATCCTCCAAGTTCATAGTTTCTGATCTCTATCATCTACCACCTTCTAGTCCTAAAGGGCTGGCAGATTCTCAGACACCTCGCCTGGGCATATCCTTTTCGAGTTCTAGGCCTACTCCAAGCAGAGGATTCCATTTTAATGCTGGAATTCCCTCCTAGACATATTAACATTCTTGTGGCCAAGGCACATGTACCAGAGGCACTCCGAGCCTCTCCTTGGCCCTCCTTCCGTCCTCTCTGGTCCAGTGTGAGGGCACCCCTCTGTGGGTGAGACAGCCCCTTACACCCTTGGAAGGCTTTGTTCCCAGCATAGACACAAACTTATTACCAGTCATACAGTCACACAAGGAACACAGTAACAGGAATGCTGCTTCTTCCACAACAAGGAGACTGGTAACATATTTATAAAATTAACCATTAGTCATCCCCCAAAAACAACCCTTCGTTGAGAACTCTAAAAATATTTCAATGCATTGTAAAAATTTATATACAAAGGAGGCAAGTGTTTCAGATTATAAGGACAAACCAGTAGTGTTTGAAAAACAAACCATTCTGATTTGTAGTCAACTCCCCACAAATGGGTCTCCATTGTTCAAATACCAGGTCACATCTGAAACTGGGGAGATGGGAGATGAAGGTGTTTTCAAACTAGACAAGGTGCAGAACACTGGTTGAAATGCAAGTTTTTGCTCAGGAACTGGCAGAGGGAGAGGTGAGCTATGGGCTTGGGGATCTGACCCTCATATGGGCAGCCCTGATTACTGGGAACCCCCAGAAAAAGAAGATCAAGTTCAGGCAGTTGGCTGGTGTCACAGTTGTCTTATTAGAGTTCACTCATGGTGCTACAAGGTGAGCCTGGAGGTATTTATTCCCCTTCTCATTCAATAATGCTGCCCATCAATGTTCAGGTATCCTGCAACATGGTGAGGAATTTCAAACAGTCCAGTTATTATGTTCAGACCACAAGCTGCTGCTGAGAAGAGTTGGCCATGGCCAATGAACTTGACCTCAACAAAGGAGCTTGGTCTTCTAAGTCGCATCAGGAACTCATTATGGCAAGGACTCTCTTCTCTTTCTACCTCCTCTGTCTAGACCAGCGGTCCTCAACCTGTGGGTCGTGACCCCTTTGGGGGTCGAATGACCCTTTCACAAGGTTGCCTAAGACCATTGGAAAACACATATTTCCGATGGTCTTAGGTACTGAAACACTGCTCCTCTATCCATCTCCAGGCGGGTCCGCCCACATGCAGATACGCCCACATACGAGTACCTGGCATGATGACACGATCACGCCAACCCCATCACATACACCCCATACAAATACAGGTGTATGTGACAGGGTTGGCGCCATAGTGTACTTATGCAGACCAGTCACACATGTGTAGAGAGCAGCTACTGTATAGAAAGCAGCTGCTGTGTTGAAAGCAGCTATTCTGTTAAAAGCAGCTACTATGTTGAAAGCAGCAGTATTGGAGGTAAAACGACACTTCATGAATTATAATTACTGGGTAAATGTAAAATCATGTACTGTAAAATCATCAACTACTGCAAAAAAAATATCTGTACCATGGGAACTTAATCTGGATGCTGATTGGTCTTTTTATATTCAGCAACCTTCGCACTGACGTTGGCTTTTTACACATACTGTCGCAAAATGTAGCAATGTAGTTTACTGTTGTCATATTAAGACTGTTACCCATGCTACACCATGCTTCAAGACAAAATTTCATTTATTTGTAATTAGAAATAAATATTTCACAATATATAATTACATATTGTTTTTGTGATTAACCACTATGCTTTAATTATGTTCAATTTGTAACAATGAAAATACATTCTTCATATCAAATATTTACATTACGATTCATAACAGTAGCACAATTACAGTTATGAAGTAGCAACGAAAATAATTTTATGGTTGGAGGTCACCACAACATGAGGAACTGTATTAAAGGGCCATGGCATTAGGAAGGTTGAGAACCACTGCTCTAGACCCATATGGCCCACCAATATGACATACATTTGTCAATGTTCAGTACTGGGGACAAAGTCCCAGACCAGTCTGGACCTGGGCAACAACTTCAACTCAGAAACCTGAAATAAGACCTGCCCATCCCAGCAGGCCCTGGTGTGACCGCTCTTGCCCACGCCCCACCCACCCTTCAGTGGCTCGCTGCCGTTCCATCCTCTGTGGAAAGCTGCCCCTGATCACCCAGTCTGACAGGTTCTCCTCTGACCTTAACCTTCCCAAGCATTCACTTCATGCAGGATCTCCGGAATGCACTCACTCAACAAACATGCTTAATTGATGTTGAGATGGCAAAAAAATTTAATCAGGTTTTACCACTTCCGGGTTGGCCCGGCTTTCAGTAAGAGGCTTTGGGGTGCAGGCACAGGTCTAGACTACAATAACTCTTTCTGATCTCATCATCTTTCCACACTCTCTTGAATGGCTCCAGATCGTATGAAGCTGATTTATGGTGTCAGCCCAGGAAGCCCCGTGCTGTACTCTTAGGGGTTCCTGTGAGAATGTCCAGTGTCTTCTGAGACAGCCAGGCAGCCAGGGCCCGAGGCTCTGCCACTCACGGGAAACCTCAGAGTGGGTGGGGTCGTGTCCGTGGGGAACTGTCCTTGTGCTTGCTCAGCTTGGGCAGGTCAGTGCAGCCAAACATCCAGCAGGTCCGTTTTTCTAAGTCTCACTGTTTCATGGTCCAGCCAGCCCTGGGTGGAGGCTCAGCCCACTGCCTCCTATATGACTTCAGTCAGTCCCTTCCTTTCACTGGCCCTCGGTGTGCCCATCTGAAAAATAAGGGCATGGGACTCCACAATTCGAGGCTCTTTCCCCTGCTACTCTGTGACTCACAGTTGGACTGGTCAGGTGGAGAGACAAAAACATTAGGTGTGTTGTTAATGGTTCGCCAGGACTGCAACAACAAAGGGCCACAGCTGGGGGCTTAAACAACAGCGACCAATTTACTCACAGTTCTGGAGGCTGGAAGTCCAAGATCAAGGTGCTGGCAGGGATGGTTTCATTCTGAGGCCTCTCTCCTTGGCCTGCAGGAGGCCACATTCTCCCTGTGTCCATGCACAGTCTTCCTTCTGTGTGCACGAGCCTGTGTCCAAACGTCCTCTGCTTCCAAGGACACCTCAGGTCGGATGAGGGCCCACCCATGTGACTTCATCTTAACCTAACCACCTCTGTAAAGGCCCTGTCTCCACACACAGTCACATTCTTGGATTCTGGGCATGTGCTGGTTTATGACAAAGTCATCAAGCTTGTCGGGCCTCAGTTAGGCCGTTGAGAGGGGAGGCATAATTCAACCCTGGCAGGCTTGGAGAACCATGGGCAACGTGGACTTTGTGTGTGTGTGTGTGTGTGTGTGTGTGTGTGTGAGTGTGTGTGTGTGTATGAGAGAGAGAGAGAGAGAGAGGGAGAGAGAGGGAGGGAGGGAGAGGGAGGGAGGGAGAGACCGATTGGCTCACACACTGACGGGAGAGGCATCAGCTCCCCGGACGTCTCAGGACTGCCTTTGCACTGAGGGGGTTGACAAGACCGGGCTAAAAACTAAAGCAGCTCAGAGCTTGGGATTTCTCTGCCCGAATCTCACATTTGTCTTTGGTAACAGCAATGAAGTTCAGGGTGAGCACAGGCCCAAGTGCTGATTTCCCGTGTTTTGTTGGCTTCGGTGCCATGCTCTTTCCATCCCGGAGGGCGGCAAATGCAGCGGGTTCGGCTGCGTGTGCACCGCCTGTCGGAGGCCTCTGACGGTTGGCGTCTGTGTAGTTGGAGGCAGACACCGGGCAGGGGCACTCCAGTGAGAGGGCACATCGCCTGCTGACTGGCCCAGCTGGGGCCCTCGTTGGCAGGAAAGGGGTTTTAATGTGGCCAAAGTATGTGTGTCCTTAGGCTGAGACCTGACTTAGAGGGATTAAAGATCTAAAATCTCATTTGACAGTTATTAGTTCTTTGTTATTTTTTGGTATCTGTTCATCTACTTAATAATAAAGTAACTGTTTCAGGTTTAATTGATGACAAAGAGTTTTATGTTTTATTTACATAAAAAGTACAGACCAGCCAGAGGGCTAATGGAATCCCTGTGGCTTAACATGTCAGCGCTGCGCGGTCTCTCAGAGATTGTCTGGTCCCGTTTCCTGCATTTGATGTATTGGAAATCGGGGCCTAGAAAAGAGATGACCCTGGGTCACCCAGTGAGGCTGCAGATGGGCTCAGGCCTCCCACCGCTGTCTACCCTGGAGTGTGTGAGCAGTCCCTGTACGGCCAGTGTAGCCCTGGGGTTGTCCGGTCACCCAGCCGATTCCAATACGTGTGCGTGGGGCGTTTCCGTTTGTAATGTGCCTGCGTGCGTGCCTCACCCTCTCTTCTCGTGCCTCCGACCCTGGACCACAGGGGCAGCATGTGGAGACGCATGCTCCTGGAGGCCAGTCCTTTGGGGCTCCTGAGTTTCCCTGTTTCCTCTTGGCCATCTTGGTCATCTTGGTCATCTTTTCATTAGCATCCTCCCTGCCACTCCATCCCCTCCTACCAGGGTCGTTGCAGGAGCCTCCTCTCTCCTTCTGTGCCCACGGACCCCCTGCCAACCAGAGAAGGACAACGTCACAGGGCAGGAGGTCTGACTTCTCATTTCTCCTCCTCCCCACCCAGAGAGGTCATGAACTTGTGCAAATCGGACCATCATTCAGGTTACCCCTTTACGTCTCCACCGGCTTCTCTCGGGAATGAAAAGCTTAAGCCTTTGCCCCACCTTGCTGCCTTCACGCTGCCCCATTTCTTTTCTGACAGCCCCCCAAGTAGTGAAGAGATGTCTACGCCTTCTGCCTTTGAGACGTCATTCCTCGATGCCTTGTTTGGTTCCCGCTCCCACAACCCAAGCTC